>JAQIWF010000032.1:0-38874 GCA_034694965.1 Ceratozetes gracilis
GTGTGTGTGTGTGTGTGTGTGTGTGTGTGAGAGAGAGAGAGAGAGAGAGAGAGAAGATTTTAATTCTTTTGTGGGTTTTTTTGGTTTACCGTTCAATTGGATTCTTTATGGGCTATAAGTGCCATAAGAGAGCAGTGGATTACTCCCGTCATAACAGAGAACTTTAAGCATAGAACACTTTTATCGTTTATCGAACTAGTTCATCCAATACATTTTATGTATCTGGAATAGCCAGGTGGGGATCAGTACAAATTCTTTGTATTTGAAATGAATGAGAAGAGTTTCAATAAAAGAAAAAAAAATTGTGTTTTATTCACATATTCCTCAATCCTAATACTTTGGGTTAGATTTAAAAATATGTTTAATCGAAAGTATTCTCAATTAACTCGAGTTTTAATGTTTAAAATTAAATTTTATTTTGGTTTTTATTTGAGTTATAAAAAAGAAAATTAAAAAATAGGATTTGTTTGAATTGAATTCATGTGAAGTCATGCGATTCTGCAATCGCTTTATATTACGGAATAGAAAAGTATTTCAAATTATAGTCTCAGTTCTTATACACAGTTTTTCTTATCAAAAGCGAAACACAGCATTAAAACTGACTTCAAGTCTTTGTTTTCTTTAAATTTCTATTTTATTATAATATGTTTTTCTTTTTATTTGCATTTATTACTCGAGAATCCAATGAAAAGACACAAAGAAATTGTGATTTTTGTGCAAAAAATATAACACTTTATAAATAGAACAACAAATATATTAGAGCTGTGTTTGTATACTCTGTAGGGCTCTGTTTGTAGGGCCAGTCATTGTCATAATAATGAGTGTTCGTGAGATGAAAGTTAAAGACAAGAAAAGAGCACTGAATGCGAAAATATTAGGATTAGAACGGAATGAATGCAACAAAACATGTTATGGAATAACAAAAAGCATTATAATCTTCATTAAGAAGTAAAGCCTATGAGAAGCACAGGCACTGAGATATGACTCCAATAACTTTTATATCAAGGCATCGCTTCGTAGACATTTCCAAAGACCAATCCGAGACACACGAAGGGTAAGGGCTTAATGGCTTAATCGGTGGTCTCATTGTTATACACAAAAGACCTATTATTATATGTTATATAAAATGACATGGCTATAACTTTACATATAAACTGCTGTTTCCCTTGCAATTGACCGCTCCATACGAATAAATTGAAAGCTCAACAGACATCATAAACCTTCAAACAATCCTTAGAGTTCAATATTTTTTGTTTTATTAATATGAGTGAAGCTAATCGACTCCTTTAATAGACTACCATCTGCTGAATGTGACCAAACACTGACCAATTCAGTCAACTTTATTTGTCTTATTTTAATAATTTACTCAAAAAATGTCAGATTGGAACTCCATCCTCAAGTAATGGCCTCACTTATCAATTCTTGAATAGGTTTCAAGCATTACCCGAATCTTTATTAAAAGATTTTTTCAATGATTGCCTAAATCTACAAAATTAGGCATATTTTTGACTCGAGCTTAAAATATTGAGGCAATAAAACGCTGACAACGGATCTCATTCTACATCTTTAAGAGTTGACTAAAGAGCCGAAAGGAGTGCTTCACAACAATTGCAGGAATAAACATAAATCTTATTTTATTGTATTGTAAATTGCATTTTATCGCCAAATACTAATAGACAGTTCCCTTTGAATTCAGACAAATTAAAATCATTCGCTTTTGATTTATTACTTCCAGTATTTGGCACTTTTCCGACACATTTCCTACGGATAAAAAAGCCATTTTAAGGAAATGTGTGACAAAAGTTGTATTCAAGAATCAGATTTTAGAAAACTATTCTTGAGTCCAACAAATGTGCTTTCATTCACATAAATTGACACAGGTAATATCCCTCAAGCTTTTAGAGACTTGTATCATACATGCATTTCCTCAAATCCCATCAAAGTTTAAATTTTAGACACCACTCCTTATCATGTCTCGAATGATAGACATTAAAAGTGCTCGAATCAAGTAAAACAGAAATGAGATTTAGTTCAACTTCCGAAATGAAAGTATCTCGATGATTAGATAATGATGTTTTTCAAATTAATAATAAAGTTTGCAGGGTTATAAATTCTTTTGACTCAAATCAGCAAATTTTCTCAACCGAAACAATCTTTTTAAGAGACAATGAGTTGTTTTTGGGAGAAATAGCGAAATGCGATACATTTGCGGACACAGAAAACACAATTCTCTGCAGATTCTGTGCTTTATTTTATTGTATTGTATTACTATTGGAGTAAATATTGATAAAATCAAATACGAAAATTCACGCTTTCGGTCCTCAATATTGGATTATTGATGAGTGCGAGCCCTTCAGCTCAGGGATTATAGAATTGCAAACACATTGAACCGAATCACACAAATATTTCTCAAAGAAAGGAGATATTGAAAAATATCCAAGTCTACCAGTTCAACGCAAATATTTAACAAATATTATTTAGCTGCTCATTAAATCTTCTATGGTATAACGAATACTACATAATACTATCTTTCTTTTAAATTTGAGTGTTGATGGTTAAGAATATAAGTTTGTAATGAAAAATGAAGACCTATCAAGATTGGAGAAAATTGAAAACTCAAATCATTTGAAAGTGAGTTATAAATTGAGACGTTTTTTAATAAAAAGGATTGATTTGATTCGGAAGAGTTTAAACTCTAAAGAATTATTTGTCAGAATCGGAGTGAATGCAAATATAAATCATATGATTTATGCAAAAGAGACGAAACAAAAAGTGTGAGCAAATCATTGAGTGAGTGCTGACACTTTGTCCCGGGGGGTAATTTCAAATTCAAACATATTTTTGTGTTTTGCCATCGACTGTCCCGAAAGCATTGGAATCACAATTCATGAATAATTGAAGCCAAAGATTATTCTTAAAGTTCTGTTTGAAAAGTATTGCAAATGAAATATTGCTTTTGTGCTCAAAGAAGATATGAATAAAATCTCATAAAAATGTTTGTTTACTCTTTTATTATGAAGAGACGGGTAAATTCATTTTCCACTTGACTGCACAATATTCTAATGCAATTGTGGAGAGTCTCTGCTCTTCTCTGATTAGACTCTGAATATTTTGGGATACTTTCCTCGAGGCGTTAAAGCATTCCATTCACTCATATTGATGGCGATAAGTGTCACACATTCATAGGAATAGCCAAGTAATCCCCCCATTATGCCCTCAAGAGTGAGAACCAGACAATATTGTCTGTTTCAACATCTGAAGGGAAGAACTTCTATTGATTTTTCCACAAATAAACAAAATAATAATATAAATGCAAGAAATTCAATGAATGGGAAAATGAGTGGACAATAGTTTGCTATTTGTATTCAAAAATTTGAATTTTCTATAAAATCTAAATTAATGCCACATTTTCAACATTTTTCGGCAAACATTGAAACAAATTCTTATGTGAATTATACCAATGAATAGTGAAATAAATTACTAATAACTTCATTATAATTGAAAGTAAAGAACCAGAAAATGGAATTAAAACTATTTCCAGATCTCATTAAACTTTATAGAAAAGAACCTTTTTTTTATAAAACCTCAATTGAATGGAGTGGGAACCGCCTCATATTGTTTATGCTGAGCTAGCAGGAATTAAAATAAAATCAATATAATTTGTAAAATTCATGACTCATGAGATAAGAATGAATTATTGATAATTATTGAATGTGAAGGAGCTATCAGTAGTTATCAGTTATTTTCGCGACTGAGATGAGCACAAAAATTGAACAAAAAATTATTCATTAAAACTCATTTGCAATACAAAGGAAATACGTTCTCAATATTAGACTAAAGAGTAATTAGGCACTCAAATGGCAAACATATGCGCTCCGGTGCTCTCACTGAAGAGACATTAAAAAGGCATCACATCTTTGATAACAAAGAGTCTGACAGTAAGGACTGGCACTGCATATCCATTAATCAATATGAAAATAGAGGCTCACATAAAAAAAATTATAATATTTTTTGTGAACCCAATAAAGAAAATGTTAATGCATTTCATACAAGTGTTGCCTTACATTCATTTGAGAGAAAAAATGTTATTCAGATTTTTAAATAATTTAATGAACAAAAGAAAAACGATCGCAAGTTTTAAGACCATTGCAATAACTGAGCAAAAATGTTGAGTCGGAATATGAAGTTCTTGTTCTTCAGCCAAAATTAAAGAATGTTAAGATAGGGATAATCGTTACCAACGATAATAAAACCTTTTATAATTTGATGGCTTCTTTAGTTGGACTACTTAATAGTTGCTTCCACCAAATCTGTGGTTTATTAAGTGTATTCACCTACCAAAAGGTACGTAGAATATACTAGGGTATTTTACAATTATATCAATCATTTTGACAAGCTTAAATTAAAATATAATTTTGAAATAATAATCAATAGCTTTGTCAGATAACTACAGTTCTGTAAATCATCAAATTATGAACCTAATTATGGTGAGTACAAAATGAATGCTTCCGTACTGACAGAATGGTGCAAGGGACTAAATAATCTCCTAAAAAAGAAGAGCCGATGTGTGTGTGTTTTGGATCACAAAATTGTTAGAATAGCTGTAAATTTTGTGGCCCTAACTGTCACTTTGAATGACTCGCAAACACTCTCTTTTAGAACTTAATGTTAAACAATGGCTGTTATTCTGTATAAAACAACTGCAAGTCTGGCACTGCTTTCAATTGCGAATAACTCTACTCCTAATTATAGTAACCCATCTGCACATAAATTGTTGTAAATCAGAGATATCCAACGGAGACATTCAATGATAGCCAAGGGATGGTTATCAAAATCTCGTAATCAAACTTCTTTATAATCACGTTTTGGGGTTTCATTGCAACTACGAAATAATCAACTATCCTCTTCTACACCAATACGAGTGTATTACTAATTTCCCAGATTCAGCTGGCAATATATTTTCCACTAACTTGCTTTTACGCAAGAAGGGGTAACCAAGGTACAAGCAAACTTTTTGAATGCGGTCTCTGCCTCAGATTAAGTTAGGTATCTGGGAGTGATCTATGAGAGTTCTGTTTAATCAAAAGGCAGGTTATTAAAGAATCGTTAAATATACCAGCTATGTCAGTTGCTTCTATAAAATTGATGGATAAAAGTTAACTTTGTTGCTTGTTTCATTCATTATACTGTATATTATTAATTATTCCATATATAACCTCATGGATAGAGAAGAGAAAAAATATTAGCTGTAATTTGCGATAAAAAAATTAAAAAGTAAATGAATTTTGAAACTTAATTATAAGTTTAATCCAATTCGACAGCACTTTGGTTGCGCTCAGATAATAATAATAATAGAAAAGTGACAAAAGCTTTCATCCCTTATCAGTCATAAGTGAGAAAAGGGCTAATCAATGAGAACAATAGGTTCTGTTGAGCCGACTCTCTGTTTGCCTAAATAAACAACTCAGTCATTGTTCTCAATCTTCCATACAATGCTTTTTCCTCTTTAAGAGCAATGCATTCAATGCTCTCTTAAAGGAATGAAAGTTTACATCAGAAGAGAATCTTTTTCATAGCAAACAAATTCTATGACGAATACAAAAGTCATTGAAGACATGGTCTTAGAAAGGGATGAATAAAAGACTTGAAATTAGAGGGAATTCTTAGACAAAATGGTAGAATAAGGTTACTATTATGGTCTACCATCTTACCTTTAAAATCTATTAACAAGTTTTTTCATACATCCTAATTATATCGAGCAAATCAGTTTAAATCAATTAAATTTATAAGATAGAGACTGGGTAATTTAATAAAAAAAACCCTATGACTTGTAAACCCAAGAGATATCCAAGATAAATGTATTAAAATTTTCCAATAATAGGGTTATTCTGATAGCCATTAGCCATAACTGGACAAAAGGCGAGAAAAGACATTCTATTGGTCTGATTCCAAGTCAATGGCAAACTTATATATCACTTGTGTTGTAATCAATCTTAAAAGTTAGTCATATAATTGAATTATTATTCAGAGCTCTCTTATTAAATAAAAGAGAAACAAAGAGAACAAATGGAAGATTGACTCAAAGGCCTGAACACAAAATTTGGATTTATTCTCCACCCAAGGATTGTATTGCATTTTGCTGTTCATTTGAATTTAGATCATTAAAAGCATTTGTGCCTTACATTCAGAATTGTTAAATAAATTGAATGTTTTATAAGTCTATTAATAAATGGCCCAAAATATTATATGAGTGGATAAAAAGGGCATAAAAAGCGATCGGTTGTTAGACAAACACTTTTACTGTTAGTGTTGTGTCGATAATAATTGTATTGTTTTCCAAATTGATTGCATTGACTCAATGAGGACTTCTTTAATAGCATTATATTCAATGAAATAAATAAATTAAATTATCGACAGAACTCTAGTTATTTAATCTTTGTCTTCATATCTCATAATCGGATTAAAAAATCGATATTAATTTCTAAGCGTCTCTAATAAGAGGCTCTTTTGATGCTCTTATTCTCTCAAACTTCAATCCATTAATATTTTCATCACTTTTTTCTATTCATATTTTTATTAGCGATCCTTTCATTTGAATGTTTATGTGAACGACCGGAATATAATTTGGTTGAGGACTCAGTACTCAAATGGATCCAATTTTTGTGGTCAGAATGGAAACACTGTTCACTTTGATTGTGATGTTTCGAAAGAACTGTTTTATTACTATTGAGCGCTGAATAACTTATTTGACTGAGGGATGCATTTATAAGTGTCACGTAATTTGCAATCAAACGCCACAGCAATTCAGGCCAGTATTGGGTCTGTCGTGACCAGAATTCTCGTTACCATTTGCTTATAGAGTGCTATCAAACAGTTCGATGGATGCCATAAATTAAAGTTCATTCACTGTATTTTGCAAACATTGACTTTTCCCAAATCAACGCTATATTTATAGCACACAATTTGTTTTGTAATTATTACAGATTTGGCATCAAATTATTTAGAAATTTGACAAGAGCATCTATAATCTCTCAATTAAACACCCATTACAAAGCAAAATCCGGCCACTTTCTTTTTATATTTGAAATGTCTATAATAAATTGTCAAGATCAATTTAAAACTTGATAATTGACTGATTTTCAGAGTGAATTAAAAGATAAGAAAAGGGATTTATTGATGGCTGAGTTAAACGTTTAAGTAATGAGCGATTCCTTGATGGCAATCAATTCTAATTAATTGAAAAACGGTCTAAACTGGTGGAGACACTAATCGACTGTAGTTTGGCCTCATTTTTATAGATATGACAAAAGAGAATTTGATTGACACTATAAACAACAAACTTTGCTTTTTTCTCATTTTGAATAATAAACAAAATGATAACAAAATAGAACACAGAATTCAAACTGATTTAATGGGAAATAAACAGTTTAATAAAGAATATTGAACTTTGGCAGAAAACACACCTTGTTAAGTGTAATGACCCAGCTCCACCTTCTGTTCTACTTTGATTTTAAAGGTTTGTTTGTGATTCACTCTTTGATGACATTAGTCTTAAAGTCACGCTATTTATCAAACCATTAATCGATCAAAAAGAAGATCATTAATGAAGTCGTTTAAAGACGTGACGCTAGTATTCATTTGAACGCCTGCTTTACAGCTCTAATAATTGTTTGCATTTAAACTGACAGAAAATCGATTCTCTCTCTTCCGAACCGAATTAAATGTTATTTCATTTGAACTCAAAACTACTATTGATTTTATTTCTATTTCTTTAAACAGTTGATTGTATTTTGAGAAGTCTTGAACGTATAAATGACATTAAGAGTTGCAGGATCAAAAGAAATGCACCTGACATGGATTATATGTTATAGCATAATACAATTAGCAGTTGAAATTATATCCATTCGAATCTTTATCATGAGTAGATTCCAAAAATGTAAATCTTAGCTGCGAATCACCATGATAAAATCTATTTCCGAGGTCCGAAATATCTACTCTTGGAACGTGAGATTAAGCATTAAAGATAAGTTTTTGTAGGATTAGCTTAAACTTTAGTGGTTGAAATGAAAGTTTGCTACTACTAACAAGTTCAATTAATACGAATTCTCCAAAAAATGCAATACATTTCTATCTATTCATTCAAAGTCAATACCAATAGACTAATTATGATTAAGGTTTCAAAACTCATTCTACAAAAACTTATCTTTAATGCTTAATCTCACGTTCCAAGTGTAGATATTTCGGGCCTCGGAAATTGGTTTTATCATGGTGATTCGCAGCTAAAATTTACATTTTTGGAATCTACACTTGATAAAGATTCGAATGAATATAATTTCAACTGCTAATTGCATTATGCTATAACATATAATCCATGTGAGTTTATAGAAATGATTTGATTTATTGATAAAAACAGTGACTCATCGTTAATAATTGATGAATGAAAGAGAATGGGATTTTTGATTAAGTTATAGAGTTGTGAATTCAGTTTAGAAGCACTGATACCATAGACTAATACATAATAAGCTTAGATAACCAAAAGTTTGGGCTCAAAATCCATATAATCCAATGGATGCGATGCCAATGATTATTATTGGAGAGCAGTCATAAAGCGTTAGTTGTGTTCCGATCGGCAAAACTTTCATCAAATACGAAAAACAACGGATTTAGATGTTATGCCGGCAGATATGCTTAGTTTATGCCACCATTCAGTAGTACAGACCTAATATTTTTTGCCAAAGCATATCACCATTTGGTTGGAAAACAATTGCATCAAAAGGCAGATATGTTTGTCCTATTGTATGCTTTTGACATTAAGTCGCTCAGGCATACAATACTTTCATATTATATATAGAAGATTGTAGACAAACAACACTAGAATAACGTTAAGCTTCTTAAGAGTTCTCTCAAATGCAAACAAAACACAAGAATATTAAACTGAGTTATTCCTAAAAAGTCAATTGTGGACAGAAGACAGGGACAGTTACTCACAATGGTTATATTGAATGGATAATTTAGATTCTAATATGAAGAGAAGACATTCTTAATATTGAATTAGAGTGTCTTTCCATACATTACATTACAATTCGATTTAAATGTGTAGTGCTTTGAGTCCAAGTCTATAACTTTTATTACAAATAAAAGTCGGCTTTACCTCAAGGCTCGTAAAATGTGAACGTTTGCGGATCTCATGTTCACAACAATACATTCAATGATATCACTGTCTCTTAAACTAAGTTATCCGGTCTGTATTTACCATATTTCCGCTCAAACATTACTTTCATATATCACTCAAAATCACTCATATTTGTAGTTATTGTTAATTTCACTCAAACTGCACAACCAATCCAATAATGATGAAAATCATTTTTACAAGATTCTATACTAAAAAGTTACTAATAATTTCAAATATCTAGCAAAAATATTTTCTATCTAACAGATTTGTTCTATCTTCAAATAAAATCTAAAATTGACAGGCACACTTTGGCTTTATTTTTAAATTCTTTATTTTATGTAAATTTTATTAATGTTTTGTGTTAACAGATTCTTAAGATGAGTAAAATATGTTTATGTGTATTATTTTCAACTCGATGTCATGTTCATAAGTCCAAGTATACAAGAGCAGATGGTATATTCCCTTTTAAAATTGCGATAAATCTAAGAGAAAACTGATGTAAAGATCTCATATACCAATTTGACTTTACTTAATGGAACCCTCTCTCCCTCCCTCCCTCTCTCCCTTTCTCTCTCTCTCTCTCTCTCTCTTTCCTGTCATTGAAAGAGCTTTTTGAGTCATTCATAGTTTGTACCTAGGCAACATAACATCCAACGAAGATTTTTCTCTTTCCTTTAGAATTACTGTCACTTTCTTTAGGCATAAAAATTCTTCAAAAAGTAAATATCTTTTAGCAGTAATTTGTGAGAAGAGTTCAATGCTTTTAGTTGTGAACGCATTTCATAATTCGCGTAATAATTATGAATAAAGAGATTCATTTGTAAACCTTTTAAACTCTTCCAATGGTTTGCATTTACATTGATTTTTGAACTAAGAATACGAATTTAGGAGAGGGTATGGAATAAATCAATTTTCTGAGCCAATGATTTGCAACCAGCGCTAAGACTTGAGATCAAATCGGGTTTTCCACAGCAATAGACTCACAGCAATGTGAATTTATTACACTTCCATTGCCTGACCCTTCTCTGCTTCAAATGCCATTGAAATCCACGCAATTCAACGAGAGCTCAAAATTTGCAAAATATGTTATTTATTTGTTCAAGGATGACCAAACTCCAAAATCCCAACCAATTTGAATCGAATTTGAATTTCATTTATTTTTAACACTTCGGGTCAATTGAATGCTGAGTTGGCACGAGTTGACATGAGCCCCATTGCGACCATTTAATTTGACCAGGTCTTTTATAAATCATAAGAATAAATAAAAGTAATTTGTGACTAAAAGAGTGCATTTGTGTTGAATGAGGGCAAAGTGTCTCTCCATTGATCTGAAGATAATGGAGGCCTTAAACTAAAATAAATTCCAATCATTAATTCAGTCAGTCTTAGAGTCTGTATATTCACTAAATTCGTTCAAAGTTTAACACAAATATATATATAATACGATAGGAGTCTACCTATACTTGTGCTGGAGTTTGTAGCAAAAGATCGATATGCAGTCCAGATCTCTCTCTTCTCTACATTATTTCGAGTAATTCTTTCAATACTTTCGTCAATACTTAACAGCATTGGTGTGAAAGAGTCGATATTGAGTTCAATATATTGTTAAATACGTTTAGTTTAACTTTTTATATATTGTACTCACGAGTCGTCTCTTACTCTCATTTTTTATTTCATTGGGAGAAACAAAGAAAAGAATAGATTTTTCCTTCAAAGCAATTAACTGAAAGAGTATGCGATTAAATGTATTAACAGTGAATTCAGTGAACAATCTATAGTAGGGTTGGAGACAATCACAAGTCTGGTGTTCAGCGCTTTATTTCTAATATGAAAAATGATTGAATGCTTTGTTTTCTTTCAATATTTACAAAAGGATCCCAAAAAGTGAAGAGATTTAGTACAACAGAAGTCAAAGCAAATGTTGTCAAAAGTGGTGCAAATGTTTGTGAGAGTCAAAAGCGTGTGATGTGTTTGATATGTTTGTCGGGATTAAGAAGTGGTGACTTCTGTGTCGAATGCAAAAGTGATGCCGATTTGTGCCATCACTCCATTATTAGTAGTGAGGTGTGAATCGATGTTCCCGTTTATACATTTTGTGTATGAGTCAGATGCAGCACATCATACACTGGGCGAGGCTTACAGTGCACAGAGACTGCACTTTCTTCAGTATTAGCATTGATCGAAAGCATAAGAAATACAACACACGAGTTCTCCAAATCTCATTCTCAACTCAGATAAATGACTCTAAGGCGTCGGCACTACCCTCACAGCCTCTCTCTCTCTCTCTCTCTCTCTCTCTCTCTCTCTCTCCTGAGATGAGGAGAATTATTGATATGCTTTTGAATTATAAAAGAAATTCGTTTTACAGACGATTGAAACGAACGGCTAATTTCAATGAATTTTCTTATATATAATTTATTCGTTGTTTCGCTTCAATAATTTGATCTCTTAAAAGACAAATTGAATAAAATGGTCATTAACTCAGACATTAAATCTAATACATTGTGTATATTGTGAAATAATTAAGAGACAACCAATTTTACACTGTATTTCACATCCATTTTTTAAAAACTTATAATTGGTTTTTCATTCTTTGATCCTTATATGAGATGAACAGCTTGTCTCACAAACTCACAAACTTTTCAAATCAAAACGCCATTAATGTGTTTGACATGAATCAATAATGTGGCCAAAGTTGCCATGGCACATCACACTTATTTTGATCACACATTTTCAGCAATTTTCTGTAAGACATTAAAAATCGTTTTAACCAAACTTTTATTTAATATTTTAACTAATTCTTCGCCAATTCCACTGAGAAAAGTGTTAGGATTGGGTGCGGCCTAATAACACACCATTCATGTCAGCTCTTTTGTTATCTTTAATAAGCACTGTATTACATAATTCCAGTTCAAATAATTGATATTTTCTGTAATCAAATAATACTGACTCACAAAAAAGTCTAGGAATCACATCAAATGAATAATAATAATAAATAGTTATTTGATAAGTGTTTAACCCCTCAAAGAGTACTTCACTGCACAACAAATAGTCAATGTAAGTATAAGGTGTGCTAAGAAATACTTTTAGATTTTCAAACAGGCAATTATTTATATTTAATCAGGGTTGAACTATTCTCCACTAAGAAATTACTACAATTGAACCATAAGTGGAAAATTAATAGTTTATCAAGGTACTTAATGCAATATTTTCTTAACTCGAGTTCAGAATATTTGTGAGTTTATTGCAAATATGACTAAAAGTATAGTATTTTGGCGAATGGAGTGAATTACACTTTTAATTACTTTAGTGTTTAAAATACTGAGAATTTAAAGACCAAAGCATTAAAATTTTGGTAACTATTTCTTGGTGCAATAAATCTTTGAAATAAGAAGTTAATAAAGAGTTTGAAATAATAAGCGCTAATTCTTTGAACTTAAAATGGAAATTATTTATTGCTATTAATGTTTATTAGTGAATACATTGATAATTCTGTCACTGAATTGTATGAAATTACATAATACCAAAAATTTTCATATGAATGGTAAAAATAAGTACAGTTCTCACTCAGCCTTTAATTGAAATATGGAGTTAATTAACGGTTGTCATCAATTTAATGATCGATTAGTTAGAAATTTTAGTTAATTTGAGCAAAGTTTTCATCCATCAAATTTCTACTCTTCATTCTGTTTGAATAAGTGTTTCAATTGAAAGCTTTTGTCTTAAATGAAGACTTTATTTAATTGAATTGAGGATAAAATAGCGATAGTTTGCTATTAATTCAATCGTTTCTATTATTGAATGAAAACAATACACAATTAAATACTAATCGATTTGTTTTCGTCCAAATTTCTAGCAAAGAGCAAAAAGTCCACTGAATTGCTGTGTTTGGACAAAAGGAGGGCATAAATCCAATAAGATTTGTGTGTTGTGCCAGACTTGCAATGACTTTATCTGATTCTTCAATTCCCATAGCCTTAACACCAGACCCACTGTTTGGCTGATAAATTAGTGTTGGCTCACAAACCAATAGCATTCGGTTAATTCAATTTCACTCAATTAAATGTTTGATTTCTCTTATAAGCAAAAGACATGTTTCACAGAGTAAACAGACTATTGAACCCAATGTTCAAAATTATTACCAAATATTTTCCTGTCAACAGTTTAGTGCCATTCCTACCAATTAAAGGGTTACACAAAACTTGACAATTTTAGGGCCAATTATTGGCAATTTCGGACAAAAGCCATTGAAAAAGAGATTCAAACTTATTGTATATCAGAAAATGTGTTCCGACTCTTGAAGTAACGGTTCGATAATCAAACTCCGATCGAATTGAAATCTATTTCTTAAGTTTTAGCGAATCAATCGATAAAACAAAAATTTTGAACTTTCCTTCCCTTAACATTTTGCCCTTAAAGTAAACCCTATGAGGAATTTCAATAATTTATTTGAATTGAGGAAACTTTGTTACATTTGATTAACTTTGAAGGTTTAAATTATATATGAACTTCAATAAAATAATTAGTTTCAAACCCTAAACGACAATAAAATATAAATCTTCAGAATAGAGAACTTCAGTTCAGTAACTGTTTTGTATTTCAGTTGAACCTGATTGAACCTGCAAATTCTATTAAATATTAATTAAATTAAGCTAGGTAAATTCAATGGAATCATTAAAATTATAGCTTTAATGAATATCGAAAGTAATTGTGAGACTGATTCTCAATTCTCACAACATATTAAATATTTAATAAATTATTTTAATTTAGATGTAAATCATTTGTGAGAATAGAAATAGTAATAATAATAATAATAAAATTGACAAGATCACCTTTAGAACTTGAGGTTCATATCAAGGCGTTTGAAGTTATTGTTGAGTTTTCACTCTTTAGATCACAAGTTGTGAAGTTATTATGAGAACAGAATATAAGTATTAACTTCTCATTAGAGTTATGTTTGATCGACACTAAAGAGTAATAAATAACTTACTGGACATCGAAAACGATTTCCTGCGATAAGTTGTTGTCATTTTGCTGTTTGACGTCTATTGTGAGTTCAATGAGAGGGCGAATTGTAATCTTATACAATGATTAGAGGGTCGACAGTCTATCAATGGATATGAACTTCAAAACAAGTCTTTTGTTTCATCCATACGACTACTAATACTCTTTATAACATTATGAGGACCGGTGTCTCGTGGGATAACAGAGATATGGACATCGTGTAAGCGCTGGCGTATATTTCTTGAATCGTGACACCAACAAACCTAATGTTACTGAAGACATGTGCCGCACAACTCATCACAACACGATTTGAGGCAATTGGCAAACTCTGGTGCAGTGTCTGCGCAACCCAACTATGGGCTGATCCACTCTCTACTCTAACTTTGCTCGACGGGGATGAGAGGCCTCCACTCCATTCCACTCGACCCACAAAATTAAAATTCACTTCAATTTTTCAATTCTCTAATTAACTCGAATTCTATAATTTAATGCAAATTTTAATCTCGACTTTAGTTTTACTCATTTAAAAGTCTCATTCATTCAATGAATAAAACATTTGATTAACTTTTCAATAAAATTCAGTAATTATTAGTAATTTAGACAAAAGTACTAATAGTTGTTCACAAAAATGAGAAAACAAGGAGGGGTAATTTTTACTTTACTCATATACACTTTAATATCAATCACTTCTCGCCCTCACTCTCCCCGAGTCATGAAATGAACAGTTGAGGCGCTTTGTGAGGGAACTAACAAAAGATAACAACAGAAAACTCTGTAAACTCATTGAATAATCAGAGAGTAAACGAAGTATTGGAACGAAAAACGAAAACCTATCGTGATCAGGATCAAATAGGGTGCTGGGCTAGCTTGTAAATACGTCTCTTTGATTTGTTATTTCACAACAGCAAAATTGACATCTGAATTATCTTTAAGGCACTATTTTCAAAACTAGCTAAATATATACAGTATGCATATTATTATATGTATTAATAATGTATATATAATATTAATTTCCCAACAAATAAACAATAGGTGTAATGTATGAGAGAAAATAATAAAGAGGACTAAATGGAAACTGGACGTTTTCATAAAAGAATCTTGATAGTTGGAAATATGTGTCACTTGACAATAACAACAGGAAAAAAAGAAATACTTTGGGATCATTAGATTGAGAGACAGTTAGTGTTGAGAAATGGTTGATAATAATGAAGCATGATAAAATTTTCCAAACTCAGCAAAATTTTAAAAACGAATTGGGGCTAATCCTGCCATTAGTTCTCATAGGAGCAGGTCTTTCATATCTAGAAAATCTTTGGCTCTGTTGATGGTGTTATAGACAGTGAGCGATGAATTTTGTGTGAGATTTGTTGAAAGTTGGAGTTTATAACTTTAATGACTTTTTCGTGAAACTGTCGAGACTTAAGCAGAAAAAAGATATCTCCAAAAGAGCTACAAATCCTCTCTCAAAATGAGTTGACCGACAAAATCACCGAAAAAGAGTATTTCCATTGAGTTGGAAATCCTTACTTCTATACAATTTGGTTGAAACACACTTTTTATTATTAGCTCTTCTGTGGACTTAACTCTGGCCAATGATGAGCATGGTCATCTAAGCCAACTCATGATTGACACTCATATTCCAAAAGACTATAAGTAATGGAATTATTCCTAATAATAGTCTTTTTAGATGTAAAATGACTCCATTCTCACATCCAAATAAATGAAAGTATGAGAAGAAGAATGAACGTGCAAGAGTTTTATTTATGTACATGAAGCATTACCAGTGTGTAGTGCAATTAGCATAGTTCATTATGATATCTCTGGGCAATTCAATTACAGTTGAGGATCAGTGCATTTAAACGTCTGATTTGCACTTAATTTCGGTTATCATCTGTCGATCACATAAGCTTCAAATAACTGCAATCACTGTCTGAATAAACAAGCTTGTTTCCAACTTTCTACAATTCCAGTCTCACATTTAATATTATTAAACTTAATGTATGAGAATTTTAGGATGAATTTGAAGTTTTATCTATGTATTCATTTAGTAATTGAGTGCAATTCGCTGCTAATAAGTCTTTAAAACTTTTGATTGATATTTTAGGGGTCATATCAAACCATAATATACTAAAATATATGACATTTGCCGTTAAACCCAAATTAAAAAAGTTTTGGTGAAGTTTTGGTCAGTTATGTCTATTTAGTCTATTTTTGCTGACATTAGATAAGCGAAGACTTTGTGCACATATTCTCCGTATTTAGGATTTGGCGAAAATGCAATCAATGTTCGCATAACGACTTCATCGCCGAAAGGCTCGTCACAAATAAGAGAATTGAGATCTTAATTCTTTCGGTCAACATATATATCATCACAAAGTAAACCATATTTTCGATGATAACCCTTAGAAATAATTAAGTCACATAAAAATTGCTTCCATCGCACAGTTATTATAGTGAGGACATACTATTGCTTACAAACGGCTTACCTCACACCACCAATAAATGAATCTTTCTCTTACAGTGTGTCAGCCAATTACACCTTGCTTGCATAACAATTGGAATTTTGCAAACTTTTAATAAAAACAATTATTCAAATGAAGTCATTTTTCTTAACAAAAAGTTTAGATAATATTAAAGCAAATGATTTGCTCTTCAGTACTGATCTCTGTTTTATTAAATCAAAATACTCTGAACAACAGAATCTTAATATTACCTCAAATTTTTTAGCAAACTATGAATTATATGTCAACTCTCAGTGATTACTATTGAAAGGTGTGAGGATTGGCTCCTGTCGTGTAATTCCCAGTCTTTGTCTCTAAAATTGGACAATAATTTGAGGCTTAAAACAGGAATTGAAACAAAATTAGAATTTAGTCATAAATTATAGTAATTTTATTTCTGGAATTCACTCAATATATGTCTTAAAAATAAAACTTAAGAAAACTATTTTGTGCCGAAGTCTCCAACTGTGAGAGTAGTGTCACCTCATCGGCCATTTGAGAGACATGTCCCTCATAGTGATAGCCTTTGCCGGTGCTCTTCGCTCCGTACGTCACTTTTCCATCAAATTCATTGATTTGTAATTTGAAGTCAGAGCCGATCGTCTCTATTATACAATTTAAATGCTCTTCGATTTCAGACAAAATCTAAATATTTAATCAAAATATTATAAATTAATCATTTATTTGTAATAAAAATTAATTGAATACTGACTTGAAGTTCATTGTACCAGATACAACAACCTCCCTCTTCCACTAATCGCGTTTCATAACATCCTTTACCTTTTGAGCTACAGTTTGAGTGATACCACACTTTTTCCGGAACAGAAGAGACGAAACTTAGCGCTAAACCCATTCGTTCGGCCCTTCCTTTAAGTAAAACAAAATTATGAATCGCTGGCAAACCCTATAAGGAGGCGGAGACGTACCAACGCGACCGATTCGGTGCAAATAATTAGACTTTTCATCAGGGAGAGTCATTTGAATGACAAAAGGAATTCCTTAATGTAATCACAATTAATGTAAAGTGCTCTCAAATATATTGGTTATATACCAGTGATGTCTATACCCCTGGCGGCCACATCAGTGCAGATCAAAAAATTACATTTTCTTTGCTTGAATTTATTGAGATTTTCATTCCTTTCATTAGGTTTACGATCGGAGTGAAGGCAAACACATGAATACCTGTGATTGAACCCTAAGGACAAACCATTTGTGAGATAACCAACACTTGACATATCAAGTAATACCGCCTCCGATGTGATTGAATAGATTCTCGAGATTATCGCAATCGAGTTTCGTTCGGCAGAATATAATCCCATTTTTTATGTCGAGGCTATCGATTGCTTTCACCACATAATGACCTCAAATCAAATCAAATATTATATTTTATAAGTCTTAGAAAAGTGTAGAAAATATATGTAAAGTGCGGACACTTTCCTAAAGGGTTCTGTTGTGAGTTGTGATCACTTTTCTCAACTCAATGTCTTTTAGAATTTACTGGTTATGGGTCTCTTAGGGTCTGTCTGTTATCTCTTATCATATTATTTGGTACTCAATCGATAAGAATTTGTTTCATTCAAATATGTGGTCATATTATTCATTATTACTTTTAAGAAGTTTGACGCTTTCACTCAGGGTTTCCTTTGTTGGTTGGTTTTGGTTGAGTTGGTCTCTCCTGTGAACCTCATCCGTCTTATAACTAGTATTTAGTGTTTTCCAAGAAGAGTCTTGTCTCGGATCGATTCGATATATTACGTGGTGTACAGTCTCTGGAATAGAGTCTTCGCCCTAAAGTAGTCACTCATTAGAACTGAATTGAGTCAATGGTTAGTACTTTGAGGTCAACCCAAGTCGGGAAAAACATAACATTATTCGCAAACTTTTTAACGTCAAAGTTATGTAAAGTCGCCGAACAGACAATCATTTGAAGACGCTTTCCATCGTCAAACATTCGGGGCAAAAGTGAGTGCCATCTCATAAGGAGAGGTTGACTTCCTTGTTGTAGAAGTGCGTCCACTTCGTCGATCACAAAGAATCTGTTCCATAGAGTTATCATAAGTTTGAGTCCTTCAGAGTTAAACATAACATAAATACTGACCGACAGGAGTCGAGAGACATACTCCCGCTGTTTATTAGCTCTTCAATTCTGCCCGGAGTGCCCACAACAATGTCGACACCAGCAGCCAACTGATCCATTTGATCCCTAGCGTTCATTCCGCCCACAAGTAATACTTGTCTTATATTTCTAGACATATGTTTCTTAAAAGAAGTGATGCAGTCGTATGTCTGTTGAGCCAACTCTCTGCTCGGCTCTACTACCAGTGCTTTAGGACCGCCACTTGATTTAGATGAAGTCATTGCGTTAGTGTTAGAAGTCATTTGATTTTTACTCGCATTTTGCACCCAAATAGCATTCGGGGGACAATTCTCTCCTGATTTGGATAATTATTAAATGATATTTGACTCAATGGTTACCAAAATACCTGAAAACTTAAGAGTGACGCCGGCGTTCTTCACACATATTGTTGGGAAGAATATGTTTTGTTCGCACAACTGTTTGGAAAGTTTGAAAGCAATTCCCAAATCTGAGCCGTTTTTAGTCCACGAAATTGTATTATCGTTTAAATCGATTATATTTCCGATTACATCAAATTTATCGCCAAACGGTTGGCCATAACTCACGAAATCCTTAGCAGTACTTTTCTTAGCCGTTCCTCCATATCCCCAACTCCGGGCATCAAAACCCAATTCCAGGTTAGACCCAGGGAGGGACCAGCCCACTCGTGCCAAACCCGGATCTGTAAAAAGTACCTCAAAGTAGAAACGATTGGATTTCGATGACGGGTCCTATCGATGTGTCAAATAGTGTTTCAGTATATTATCATCGAATCAATCATTGGTTCCAAATATTACTCTTTTGAGCCCAAAGTTAGTACGACATCCCTGCCATCGCTGATCACCTTTGCTTTGGGCAGACATACCGTCTGGACTTAGCGATAGATTAACTTCTCTGTCAGTTGGACTCAATCGCCATTTATTGTCATCACTTCCAGTACTAGTCTTTCGCTTTGAATGTGTATCTGAAACAATATATTCATACAAATGTTGTAAATCAAGACAAATACCATTAATAGTCTCCCAAACGATTTGAAGTACGGGAAGACTAAAAGCTCCGGTCTTTCCGGAACCGGTTTCTGCGGCCATCAACACATCACCGCCGCCGAGGATTAATGGAATCGCTTCCGACTGAATATCTGTCGGAAGCCTTAAATGTCACCGAATTAGAGATAATAAGTATTCAAACAGTAATTGAGTTAAACTCACATCCAATCCATTTCTTCGACCGCTTTTGCGATTTCTGACATAATTCCCATTTCTGTCAAAAATGACAAAACCATTATTGAGTCAATTATTAGAACATTAATGAAAAATACCCTCAAATGCGGTCATATTTTAATAAATATTTAAATCCAATCAATATTTTCGATATTAATTCGAGAAAAGAGTTAATAAGTTGTGAAAGAGTTCAACGAAAGTTTATCTGTAATCTTGGTATTGAATGTGCTCTTGGAATACACTGGCAGTCAATCAGTGTATTACTCATTCTTTTTGTCGACAAAACAAGACTTTATTTTCGATACCTTTTAATACAATTCAAGCATTTGTTTGGTTAATAAAAAGGACTCAAAGGTTTCGAAATCAAAATTTAAACTAAAGTTGAATTCGTATTACACTTTAATAATAAGATGTTCATGTTCAAATAAGTGACACTTACTCTACCCATTAGTATGAGTTTGAGTCCAGTGTTTGGTCAGCTGGTCATAGGACCGGCAGGTTCTGGAAAGACAACCTATTGTCAAGTGATGTCTGATTTATTGCGCCGTTTGGGCCGAACTGTGATCACTATAAACATAGATCCGGCCAATGATGTGATCCCTTACGAACCCACTATTGATATCTCAAATCTGATCACTTTGTCGGAAGTGATGCAAACCATGGATTTGGGGCCAAACGGAGCGCTTCTCTATTGCATTGACTTTTTGGACACAAACTTTGATTGGCTTCAAAACCAATTGGAAAACGCCGTCCAAACCCATATCAAAGGTAATAAAGAATCAGCTCTTTATGTCTTAGTGGACAGTCCGGGACAGATAGAACTCTATACAAATCATGACTCACTTAAACGGGTTATCAATAAATTGAATGCTTTGGCAAAACAGAAGAATAGCTCCGATGAGAGTATTTGTGGCATTGATTTGCGTTTAGTGGCCGTGAATTTAGTGGACTCTCATTACTCGAATGAGTCCTCAAAGTTCATATCTGTGGCACTCAATTGTCTCAATTCAATGATTCACTTAGAGATGCCTCAAATCAATGTCTTGTCTAAAGTAGACCTCATCCAGAAGTATGGAAATACAGACTTCGGGATAGACTTCTACTGCGATATTCTTGATCTCAACTATTTGGTGGACAAAATAAGTGACGACCCCTTTCTCGCCAAATATAAGAAATTAACGCAGGCTTTGGCCGGTCTTATAGAGGATTGCAGTTTGGTCTCATTTATTCCTCTGGATATTAATGATAATAAAACAGTGCTGCGAGTGCTTAAGAATTGTGACCAAGCTAATGGCTTCTATATCAATGATTCCACTGCAGAACCACTCCTCGAAAACTACTTTAGAAGCGCTGAATCCGCAGACTTTGAACACTCAAAATATGAGGATTTGCTCGAAAAAGTCATACAATAAGTGATCCCTTAATTGTGTACTTAATTTGGTCTCAATTTAAGAGAAACTCTTTAAACACTATTTTATTGATTTTTGTGTTCATATTATAAATTAATTTGAAGTCTTCTTAAATATGTCCTAAAATGGGCTCATATTCAGTGTTTATAACATTTCCTAAAATAAACTAAAGTTTTAATCGATTTAATATTTTTTTTAATTAATGATTTGGACATTAATAGCGTCGGCTTCGGTCTGCAAGAGATCGACCGCTTGTTTCACTTCCAAATGCGTTCGCGTGTCTCGGATCCAGTCTTTGGCCACATTTCGTGGTTCGCCTTTCAATTGATTTGCATATTTAAGGGCCTGTTCCAGGTTATGGTTATTCAGATGGTATTGGATTCGTGTCAACAAATCAAAAGTATCCCATTTTAAGGGATCTACTTCTTTATCTTCGAGTTCTTCTGTTGGTATTTTAGAGGCTCTGAATATAAGAAGTGATTGGAGATAAGAAAGGAAATATCGATAAAGACTTCCGCCTTCGTCTCCAATCAAAGCAACTCTTTTACAATATTTCTCTACTTTTCTGAAGCGTTTAATCAAATCCTTTTCAGTGAAGACACCATTTTCTGCCACATCTTTAGGTATGCTTTCGAGTGCCAAACGAATTATCGGTCTTTCGTTTAGAGAATCCTTTTTAAGAATCGATTGAATGACAGACATCTCTCGACCCAAAGAAATTGGTAGACATTCCTCACTCATAGATGGGCTGTCATTTAAGGCTTCTCTCAGCGTTTGACACAAAACCCAGAGTTTGCGAAACGAGTACTGATCCCTATCCAACTCCTCTCTCGCTTTAATTAAAAGATATTACTTTCATATGAATTCAAGCAGACATACCATCGATGAGTTGTTCCAGTAATTGGAGTCTATAGAAAGAGTTGGACAGTTCTGATTGGAAGCGATTCTTCTCTTCTAAAAGCTTTTCTTCTAAAGAGTTGTCATAATTTCGTTTTAATTGTTGTCTTAAATTCGACATTTGGTCCGACAGATGGTCGTTGAATGCAGACAATTGTCTCTTAAATTGATTTTTCAGTTCGAACTCAAATCTTTCCTCTAATTTAGTGATCTGTGGATCAAATCAATAGGAAAAGTATAAGATTTCATTAAAACCGTATTAAATAAATAAAATTAACGAAACCTTTCTTTGATATTCCAATTCAATATCATTGAAACGTTTTTGCAATTCTTTAAATTCTTGGCCATCTGTAGGAAGAACTGTCATCAGCTGCTCCTTAAGAGCTTCTCTTGCAATCAAGACATCGACGTCAAGCAATGAGTCCAGCAAAGGGTCGGACTTCTCTTCTTTTACCTCTTGTTTTGATGAAAAATTTCCACTTTTTTCTGAATCACTCTTTTCTGATTCGGTGCTGTTTTGTGGATTGATTTTCTCGTTCGTTACCTTCGGTTGAAGTGAAATGTCTTGGGGTTTATCTTCCTTTTTAGACAAATTGCCATTAGTTTTGGTATTTTGGTTCAATTGTTGCAAATTTTCTGTCCGTTCCTTCTTTTTACTCATAAAACTACTTTCGTTTCGTCTGTCTTTGGATTCAATGTTCGCCGGAATAACCGAATCTCTATTTTGAGTGTTTGTTCCCAAAAGAGTATTCAATAATTTATCTGAATATGGGATCGAGTTTTCAATCTTTTTCCTGAACCCGGAGTCATATTTAGCATAACCTAACGTCAAACCACTCAATACCACTACCGATGAGCCCACGATTACTCCGATTTTTGCAGAATTACTGTCAATACAAACAAAATTGAATATAATATCAAATGAAAGGTAAAAATCAAACCTCTTTTCGGCATCTGTTGTGTATCGGCGAAGACATTGATTTGGTTTTGAAATTCTCTGAAAAATAAAATTTGAATTGAATTTGGGATCAAATAAAAGACATTTCATCGAAAGATTGCTTACTTTGAGAGCCAATCGAAACATTTCTTATTTCTGTCGATATATTCAATGATTTGGTTGAAAATAAAGTGATTTAATGACTAAAACATAGCATTAATTGATTTAAAAGTGAATGAAAACAATTTGTGACCGGTTTTAGTCCCAAACACTTCTCATAACCTCTAAAACTTTTCAGAGGTCTTAACGGTTAACACATTTACATAACCATAACATTATAATCACATATATTCTGATAAACAAAATACTTGATTGAACTTTGAAAAGTGATAAAAAGGCAATTTTGCATTTGACAAATAGTGATGAACTATTGCAATGTCCATGCAACTATTCAACTATAATGAATAGCGAGGAGAAAAGTGAGGCAAAAAGCGTTGATCTCTACATCAATAAATCGATTGTCAGCTGTTTATTAAATGACTTATTATTTCAGATTTTGTTTAAAAACTACGAAAAAGTGATTTAATGTTTTGATGTGAGAAATGACTCTCTTTTTATCAAATAATAATCTCAACGATATTTTATAATATATACTGATTGTGGTTATGTGCGACTAAACCAATGGGTGGGTGTCTCGGATCGCGAAGGAGTCGTCCATCGAGTGGTGATTCACAAAACAGTAATATTCATCCAAACGGTAGACCCCTTTATACGCCATTTCAATGATACTTAAAGTGTTTTATTAATCCATTTGTCACTAAATGATTGAAATAACGATTAAATTAATGATAAATTTTGCAAATTTTAGTATCGATAGGAAAGAATCAGCCCTTAAAACACGAAAAGCTTAAGTGGAAGAGGTCTGAACCCGAGTCTTACTTTTGTCCCTTTCTTTCATATTCTTAATCTTTAATTGAATGTCCACTCATTAGTGACGTCCCTTTGACTGATGGGCAGCTTAGGAGCAAAAGAGATGAGTTCTGGGATACGGCGCCGGCATTCGAAGTATGTATCCCTTCCTATCGTAAGATTTGTTTTTAATTTTGGTCACCGAAAGGGACGGAAAGAAATATGGGATGCATTGAAAGCAGCGGCGTTTGCAGCGGAGACTAATGACTTTGTATTAGCCCAGGCCATAATTGATGGCGCCAACATCTCTTTGCCCAATGGTTTGTCTCTCAGACCACTTGAAATAGCATTTAATGTTTGATTGAGTTGAGTGTAGGAACTCTTCTGGACTGTTATGACGAGTTGGGTAATCGATACCAACTGCCCATCTATTGTGTGAGTGCACCCATTAATCTGATCGAAGAAAGCAGTGACTCTGAGTCTCCATCACCTGAGAGTGAACCCATCGGTTCCTCCGCCGGAGGAGAAGAACTTTTCTTGAAGTTTCGAATCAGTCCGTCGAGTAATGACGTAAAAATGGCAGTCCTTTCGAAAGAAACAGTTTTAAGTGCTAAGAAAAAATTGGCTCTACTCGAAAACATTGAACCCTCCCGACAGAGGTTTGTCCCTTTCTCTTACTTTATGCTTGAAATGCGTTTCTGTATTTGGGGTTATCCTTAAGATATTGATTGTCTGCTGAATGTCTCTGTGAAGGCATTTGTGTGGAAAGCATTTCCCTTTTATTAAGTGCTCTTCAAAGCAATATTTGCTATAAAAATAAGAATCGATTTTTAAGCATTTGATGTCATTTCAGGTGGTTTTTCGGCGGCAGACTATTGAGTGATAAGTTGAGGATAGAAGACGTGAAACTTCAGTCAGGATTTGTAGTACAAGTCATCGTCTCTTCACTACAGACAGCAGATCACTAAGGATTAGGACAACCATTAGAGTCATAACTGAGCGCTACTTTTTTTGATCTGTGATATAATCGACAAAATATATTAGACTTTTAATAATTCGGACACAAAATGGACGCGAATTTATTTTACTTAAACATTTGAAAACTGAAATTTGGGAAAAGTTTCGTTCGTTTTATTCGTTTAATTGAATTTATGCGAAGATTTCATCATTTATTATGAATTTCATTCCAAGTTCTGATTAAATCAAAATTCGGTATAATTTTCAATGTTTTGCATCTAATGGTTAAGCCATTCATCGTATGACTCGTTTCACAAATCGACAAAAAGCCTTCTAAACAACTCTTGCCTTCATTTTCATAAAATTATTTAATTTAGATATTATTTGTTTTTTGTTGATTTTATTCTCTATTTCTTTGATTTGACTAAATTTTGAACTCATTTATTATGACCTCAAATGTGATCTTTATATATGAGATTCCAATTACATGTGATTTGTGGTCACAAAAGTCATATCGCTATCAAGAAATGTATTTCCTCTGGAGTTCCAATTTCTTTGCAAATCTCTTATTTCATTCTATCGTTTAATTGAATCACTGTCTCAAACAAAGTACTCAGAATAAGAATTTTCAGTCAAATTGTTTCGTTAAGAAATGCAGTCCTTTGTATTCAATTATCACTCAAAGTATTTCTAATGCGAATAATTCTGAAAGTTAACAATTTTCCCTATAATTGATACTTTGGTTTCGCTCTTGTATTGCAAGTCTTTGTATTTTCAAATCTAATAAATGAGTTCAAACTTAAAGTCGTCAAAGAAATTGATGAAAATTTTGTTTTGAGTTCACATTCACTCAAATTATTTTTATTAACATTTATTCAATATTTAAGAAAACGGAATATATTATTGAGATTTGTATGGATTTCACCCAAATATTGATTCGTTTCTATTGTTTTTCTGTTGATTTCAATTAAATAAATGGATGCATAAAACCCACTATTGTTTTATCAAAACTTTTATTATAAATTTTCTCAAATAAATGATAATTAAAATAATGGTAATATCATGAGTGAGGAGACGAGTGCTCAGTCTGTTAAGCAGTTGTGTGCAGGTAAAATCCAACATTTGATTACCTGCGGCACTACTACTTAGAAGTCTGGCATCGGATGTCTTGATTCAAATATTTTCCGTTTTGTTCAAATCGATTGAATTTGAGGACAAGAGTTCCGATAATTTGTGTTGATTTGGACCAAAGTTGAGCGCAAACCACACAACAGGTGCTATTTTTCTCATTCCTCCCAATGTTTTATCTGCTGATCAAATAAAATGAGACAACACTTCACTATTAAATACCTTTAATTAAATTTTTATGGAAAGTGTTAATAGAACTTAATTTTAGACTAATTATTAGGAAAGACATGATTTTATAAATTATACATTTGTTGAGAATCGCATCAATGAATTCCGGGCGGAAACTCTTCAATAGTGAAATGATAGCAAACAAAAAGTTAGAAAAAGCGATGTATTTGTATGTGTCAGTGATAGTGACATCCCAACAGTTTATGCCATTTCTAACTTTTATCGCTCCCAAAACCAACCAAATACTTATTTCAGTGATTTGTCACTTATTTCATCAATGAATTGAATGCCATTCAACTCAAAAATGTTCATATTTTGACCACATATTGATTCGGGTTATCTCTTCTATCAAATTCTGTTTAAAGTTTGATAAAAGTTTTAATTAAGAGAATAGATTATCACAATTCTAGCCCTTTCCCAGTTGAACCGGAATTTGCTATCCAAACCATATAAATGCATAAAAGAAACTTACTGAGAAAGTTTGATTTTACTTAGTATCTTTGAATAGCCCAGGTAGTTTTAACTCGACGATAATTTGTGAGTTGGATAGTTTTGCATTTGATATTTGTATTCTAGCAGATGTTAAACTTATTGGATAACCCATTCTTTAATTATTGGTGGAATTTTTGGTCACTTAATTTGAAACGTGAAATATAACCAAAGAAGTGACCAAAGGTTGAGACCGTAGACTAAAATTTGATTCCATACTTATTGAAAGGCTATACCCAAAGACAAAGATCTTTAGTTTGTAAGCAATATTAAAATTTTGCAAATGGGCTCAAAAAGCATAACTATTCGTAATTTTATTCTGTAATCGGATATTCAATGCATTAGTCGTAACAGAAGGTACTCCTTGTCTGTAATGGAGTAATACTGCTATCGCTTCGAGTGATAACAAATACTCACCAGATTTGAGACCAAATAAATTCAAAATCATTTGAACCTTAACTCTGAAAAGTATGGAGAAATGAAACACAAGAACCTTCTCTCACAACCATTAATTCAAATTCCGTTATGCACTCAATCGATATAAGTTTCATTTGAGTTGAATACTCTAAACACCGGCTTAAAAAAGTTGTGCCAAATGTGGCTTAACTTACACTTGAATCAAAAAACAACCAAGCTTTAATAAAATAAAATGAGAGAGAGAGAGAGAATGTTTGGCAAAATTAATTACTCACCCGCACAGGTCTGGAGGAAAGTTGGATTTGTAGTGGCAGTGGTGTAATAGAAGAGATTAAATAGTCTTCATTGGTTTATGTAGTGTCGGTGGTGTTTACTTTGGTTGGCCTGCATTTACTCATTGAGTGTATGAATGTCTCAATTGGTGTACAGTCGAAGCGATTCAATAGATTGGAGTCATTGTAGAGCTTTTGTACACTTCTATTGTGGAACTGTTGTACACCTGTTGTTAGACCTTCTGGTCGTTCCAATGACGGCAATGTCTGTATTTGTCTGTGAAACTCATTCTGTGCTAACTAATGCACTAAATGGTGGACAGTATCTGTTATTTAGCTGTAGTTTGATTGGTCTAGCATTTGATCGCATATCCGACTCTGATAACAGTGCCTATACGCCAATCAGACATAAGTTCCTCAATTTTAATATTGAATTTATTGGATGTGTTTTCACCTGTTGCCACATTCAAGCACTTATTATTAAACAATTTATTCTCACTGTTAATCAAGAATAACACAAATCAAGTGCTCTTTCATATACTTTTGTCTTCAATTAATTTTCATTTCTATCTTTAATTCATTGAAAGCCTATTCACTAATCTATTTGTGATAATAAGAGAATCGATATTATAGTCATTAGCGGTCTATCATTGAGATAGCATTCAAACAAAACTTTCATATTATAAACCGTTAGTTCAGATTTCATTGTATACCAAATCATATAAAATAATTTGTTTTGCTTTTATCGCAATTCAACTATTAATCTATAATTTTTGTTAATTATGCCGTTCAGACATTTCTATTAGTTTATTACTGCAAACACCAAATGAGCCCTGAGCTAGCATTGGAACAGTTACTGATTAGACAGTCAAGTGAGGTCATTCTCAACCATATCATTCATATCAAAGCTCTTCACTTCTGTATATTCGCTTAATTTATAGATAAATTCAAAGCAAAATATGATTGCATGACATTAATAGCTATAATACAGTCATTCCATTCAATTGACTGCAACTCAACAGTAAGTACTCTATGCTATTGTAAAACTCCAACCGTTTATGAACTCACCTGTCGTTCAAACTAAATATCATCTCTATATCAGACAACCGGTAGTTCTATATACGGGTAGAGCACTCCTGTTCTTTATAGGAGTATCCTTTTATCAATTTTCTAATCAACCTTAATTCAATTGCAAACTGATCCGGCTTATTAACCCAGTATCTTTCCTAATGCAAATTATCGATGAATCACAAACAATTCATAATAGAGTCCTAATATTTTGTACGTCAATAGATGAGGTAGATACATTCTTCATTCATATTACTATTGTATTTGTGTATTCATATCATTGTTATATATTTGTTCAAAGTTTAACTAATTTGTAATAATAAACTAAATAAACTGGATACTTTTATTAAATTGTATCACTAAATACCACCAGCTCTAAAAAAGTTAGAAAAAGCTAACCGCAAACAATATTTATTGAAATTGAATCTAACACATTGCACAAATTGTCCTCTATTCATCTTAATTGAACCAGATCATCTCAATAGTGAAACGAAAACTTATGATCTGAACAGCAATTCTTCAATTTTCCAAATCTATGGGGAGGGCTGTCTTGAAAATATTGTTCTCTTTAGACCAAACATTTATCTCTTCATAGATTGCATTTTCGAAAGTTTTCGTAGAAAAGAGTCATATTTGATGAGAAGATATTAATTCTGTGAATTCTGCCTCAACTAAGATCTAATATTTTCACTGAAGTATAAAATCAATTATTTTGTAAATCATAATATCATTTATATTATAAGCAATTCTAAGCATTTGAGTGACGATTTTATTGAAGTTATCTTAATTAGAAAGTATGGTTTAGTTGCAGTCAGACCCTGTGTTACAGATAACTGTTCCCAATGTATCTCTGTTTAGGATATTGATCGAGTAATAGGTGAACAAGATTATAAGAAAAGTGTTTGGAATGTTTAGGGAAACATTACTTTTTGCAAACATATAACTTACCGTTGAATGAGAGTCATAGGAATGGATGGGTTGTGCGGCAAATTGGCAATGCTTTGCAGTGCACGATATAATGAGCGTAAAGTCTTTCACAATTGACGCCCATTATAACGGTCACAATAAAGTTATGCAATCGACTCATTCTTTCGGCTCTTTCTTGTGGACCATTGAAGCACTCAATACTTAAAGTAACTGCAGAACTGTTGGCTTACCTCAGAGACAATGATCGACCAAAACTCAGAGCTAGACTGAGAGCTCAACTCAACTATTAATTCTGATTGAGTTTGAGTTTGGTCTCCAGGCTCTAAGGCCCTCATCTTTTCAATTAAACAAAGCAATCATTGTCTGCCAGCGCACAGCCCGTATTGTTAATGAATATTACATTAAAGAAGAAGTGAACCCATAGACCACGTGATACATCGAAAACTCTATTGAAGCCAATCTAATAAAAGCTGGCCATATGTGGTCCGACCTGTGCTGTCAAATGATTACTCTTTTTTATGCCACATGTTTGCAGCTTTTCTCCCAATATTTAATGTGTTTATGACATCTCATACACTCTTATCTGTTTCTCAATCTATACATTCAAATATTTTACTCATTCTAAGTGCTCTCAATTACCTATAAATCACCGATTTTGCATGCTAATTCATTAATTTCCTAAGTTATTTAGGATCAGTTGGAATATTCTTTATATTTGTTCTTTTCATTGAATAAAATTTAATGATTCAAAGCAATGAATAATTTTTTACATAAAAGTCTAATTGTGTACTAAAACTATACATTGAGGTTACAATTCGTCTGTCATAACACCTGGCAATTCATTTATTCACTTTTAGATGAAATTCAATTAAAAGTTGATAGAAGCAAACATTACTTTTTGTGAATCATTATTACACTAAATGAGGTCTTATCCCAAAGTCAATCAGATCTACAGAATCTCTATTTCCATCACTTATTTCTAAAATTGAATAATTGATAACTTATTTTATATGCTTTAGTTGAAGAATAGTCTTTATTCGAGAATTTTGCATTAACTTTTAAGCAAGGAAATTATTGAATTCAGTGATGAATCATCTTTGCGGACGTTTCCAAAACAATTTGCAAATGAGTGACAAAACATATTTAATAATTAAATTAAAGATAAATATAAAAAGTCTGGAATTAAAAAGTTTTATTGAATAGAAGTGAATAAATGGTACGATTTTATGGTATTTTCGGTTGTTTTGTGACAAATAGAGAAACTGTTGCCCGCATTGAAGGCATAGATAGAGACCACTTCCTGCAGATGTTGCCACTAACAGACTGATAGTAATTAATACCCAATAGATATCTCTTGCAATCAATTTAAACTGTTTGAGAGGGTCTGCTATTAGAGTCTAATTGAATATCAAATCTTTGTAATTGTAAAGTAAATAAACTAAAGTAACTCTACAGTTGGTGGTCGAGCGCACAACTGTCGCTCTGTCGGCCCGTTCGAAGTTGCTCTTGACCTGTGAACACAACCATTGATAACACTCTTATACATTACAAGACATACCATTTCAAAGTATTTGCCATCACTCAGACATAGACATCGAAGCCTCAGACACTTCATTCTAATGGCATCTGTTTTTGCAAAGAATACAAGTTTTTGTTTTATAATGAAATACAAATTAGCGAAAGATAACAGACCGACAGCTTTACTGCTTCTGTCAGAGAATCGGAGTGTCTCTGAATCCCAACGCGTCTCAAGTCTTTCGATTTGCGGACAATTATTAGCGATTGAATCAATCAAAGAGTCGATATGTATTTTTTGATGAATCTTTTGACAACAGCCCTCTGGCATTCCCATCACCAAAATTCTGTTCAAATAACAAATTCCATATTAATGGGTAAACATTCAATTAATCAATTTTCTGAATTCTTGGTTTTTTATATAAAGCAGGAAAGGGTGGTTTAGCTTAAATATCCCACCCCACCCCCTAGGATTTGAAAATTAGCCAAATACCCCCTCCCCTAGGATTTTGAAACCCTCAAAAAAAGGCCTATGAACTACTAAAAAACTGTCGAGCATTCAAATCCTATTTTGGTCAAATAACTTCTAGGATCGGCCGACTCTGATATAAAGGCTGGTCTTATATTAATCCAATAATAAAGAAGAATAAGAAAAATTGATAATACTTGATATTTTTGAGCCAGGGCAATACTGTGACCCAGAATGACTCTGTAAGATGAGGCAATCCTGATAACTGTAAGCCTCTTAGCATTGGCGCCTGGAATTTGAGAAACTTGAGAAGTACTTCATCGGAAATATTTTCATTCCGGTCCAAATCAATAGATATGAGTGATTTGGTGTTTCCCTTCTCCATAAACTCATATAAAACTAAATCAGTGAAGCAGTCCTGTTGTCCGGCGCTTAAGTAACGGAGAGATGGTATTCGACATAATATATCAATTAAACATTCAGTGGATAATTCTGTGGCTGTAATGTCTAACTCTTGTAGACTAGTCTTTTCCCACTCCACTGTCATCATGTGTTCGCTTTGGAGATCTGTTATCGAGAAATATATGTTAAGTATGAAAAGGAGCAGACATTTGATTACTCGTGTGTTGCATAAGAAGACAACGAAGTCTTTTGCAGCGATGGAACAGTAGTTTTAATGTACTTCCAGTAAATTTAGAGCAGAAATTCAAAGCCAAGCACTCGAGTTGAATGCAATTACTGCTCAGAGACTCGACATGACTGTCGTCCACAAAAGTGATTCCAAACAGATTGACAACCCTTAGGTTGGGAACAGCGCTTTTTAATTTATGAATGTTGACCACTTCATATATTTCTTCCTCCTCCTCGTCCACTGCCTTTTCATACGTTCCCACTAAATGCAAGACTTCTAAACCATTGATAAAATTATAGATTTTTCTCATAAACCCCTCCATAAAAATGACTTCAGATAAACAGATAGACATCGTTCGCAGTTTAGTGGGAAATGAGTGCAAATCATTGAAGTCATGTAATTGCATTGCAGTCGAAAAGTCCAATAATATGTTTGTCAGATTCGGACACTTATTCGCCAATTCGTGAAGAACTGTATGAGTGATCAGTTCAATGGGGAGTTCAATATAACGCAGTGAAGGCCCTAATCATAATGGCGTCAGTTTTTAAACTTATTATTTCCAAATAGTAGTCATAAGACTGACCGAAACGAATTGAAATGAGGGCTAATAAGGACTCCATACTCGTCACATGCAGTCCCGACACATCTGGTCTGAGAGAGACATGTGTCCATAACTTTGAGTCGCATGAAATGATTCTCCATTTTTTGCAAACCCGCGCCAAACGAGAAATTTCTTTATGCGGTAAATTAGAGAATATTTTCAGAAGTATTCTGTCCGGAAGTTTGTCCAAAGTCTGAGAAATATGTTTAAACATTATTGAAGTTATCGTTTAAATTGTGACAATAATTCTGTACTAATAAACTGTTTAGTAAAGAACAGATCCGTCAAACTCTATAGAGAATGTAATAAGTGGTGGACTATTGGGCGGGGTATTCACGAAATACACCCCAGAGATCCGAGATTTGCCAAAATACCCCCTGTTTTGAAGGACCGTAACATTACATATATGAATAAGGACTAGATCTGTTGTTGTTTTCAAATCCCAGTGTTCTATTTTTTCAAAAATCCCTCAGAAGTTCACATTGGATGACCGACCCTTATAGATGCAGCCTTAAGATAACATCTCCTGGTCTAATTCATACCATTTCAATATAAATCATGTTTATTTCTTTGATACAGGCATAAACACTCTCTTCTAAATTCATATCACAAAATATATTTTTAAGCTAAAAGATTGATCTAGCTTAAAATTTACATAAAAAGTTATGAAGTCTATTCTCATATATGAATATCTCTCTATTCTTCTCTAAAAAGACATTTAACTTATTTAACGACAATTTAACTCAAAATTTTGGGTTTGCGCCAACAGTTTCTTCTATGAGTTCATGCAAAGTTTTCCAAAGGCAAAAGATAAATTACAAATAAACAAACAGGATACTACTGAAGTTCCAATATTTTTCTAACTTAAATGAACATTTCAATTGCTATCACGGATTGCCTATCATTTAAAGTAGTGTTTACTTAATGATTGAATTAATTTATAGTCTATTCTAGGAATGGTTAAGTCAATGGATGTCTCCTCACAAACAAAATAATCAAAAATTTGTTCTCAAATTTATAAAACAATTGGATTTAAGGGTTAGAGTAATGATTATCAATCAAATAGTAGACAATAAGAGCCTACCGTTTGATGAGGGAGGGCTCCATTTTTGACCTGAAAGCTACCTCCCTGTTGACTCGACTCTTTGATGTTAGCGAGAGCTGCAGAGGATACGTCTGTGACGGCCCACATCGATAGTCTCCTATCCATTCTTAAGATTCACTCTTTTATATAAAGAGAAAAAAGGGGTAAAAGAGGGAAAACAACACAAAACGACATCAAGTTTTTTAAGCCCTAACATAAAACATATCTTTTATCGCATAATATCAGGAATTTTATCATTTATTTTTGTCGTTTCTATTATTAGAAGACGAGGTACAGAATCACGAGTTACTGTCTGTTGCATATGTGATGAGCACTATATGTGTCATACTTTACAACAAAACTTAAACAAAAATTTTCAAATATTTACTACAAATAATTTGCTCTAATAATTAACTAATAAGTAGTTAGACTCTAATTAATTAATTATCCATACTTTGAGCAAAACTTATTCGGATGAAAATATTGGTCAAAACATTTATTATATTTCAAGAATCAAATTCTTGTTTTGTTTAAACTCAATGCAAAATACAAATAGCTTTGAAAATAAAAGACATAATATTTAGATTAATCAGAATAATTAGAAATAATTCCATTTCTTATATTAATTTTTAAGAATACATTTTAAATGATTTAATTGTTTTTATCAAATATTGATTTTATTGTAAATTCTTTTATAAATTGATTGAAAAATGTGTGAATTATATTCATTTAGGAATTCTCTTAACAAGTTTTAACTCATGTGTTAACCAAATAGCAATCGAGAGTAGAGTAAGAGCTCCCGACTGATGGGATGCCGCCAATGGTTTGGGAACGTAGAGTAAAAGAGTTAAGATTCCGAGTGAAACCTGCAATAGAGTGGTCGCCATCAAACAATTCACAGCCAGACGTGTCCGATAATTTAGAGGTAATTTCCTGGAGTAAAGCCAGAGTCCACTGACTGCACAGAATGCTATTTCGCCAAACAATCTGTGATCGAACTGAACAGTTGTGGTATTTTCGAAAAAATTCTTCCATTTTGGGGAAAGACTCAAAACATCGGTTGGAATCCAACGGTCAGCCATTTTAGGCCAAGAGTTGTAAACGAGACCGGCATCTAAACCGGCGACTAAAGCCCCGGAGAGGGCCGTCACAAATACCAATGCTTTAGTCGAATGAGCGAATCGCCTAAATTTGACCATTTGTTGGGTTATTTGCATCTAAAGGTTAATCACTTTGTGTTATATATTTATATTAAATCTTTCATAAGTGAAAGCACTGGACCTGTGATGGCGGCAACAGATGTGATAAACCCGACCATAGAAGTAGTGAATAGAATACGAAAGCTGTTCCTAAATGGGCGGCCAAACGATAGTGACTCACTTTTGGCTCTCTAATGTAATGTTCCTTCTCTTGGAGACCACTCTTAACCATATACCAACCCAACAGTCCCTTCAATTCATTTGTTAATTCAATAATAAAATTACGAATAATTTGATGTCAGACCTGAAAACCCAAGAGTACACCGAATATGAGAACTCTTGGTTTCATTGCTTTTGTGAACCAATTTTTATACCAGAAAACAGCGGCCGGAATGAAATACAGGGCACCGATAGTACGGCCCAGACTTCGGTGAATATATTCCATAAACCAAATCCATTTGAAGTCATCTAAAGTCATGTCTTTATTGACACTAAACTTAAAACAAATTAATTGAAATCTAATTCGACTCTTGCTTTCGGTTTCAATACATTTTGAATTCGGGAAACATTTTGTATTTCTCGAACTCTTTAGTCCATTGAATGTCTGACAGCGGAGGAAATTCTTTGAATGGGTGCCAATCAACCATTGATAGGCCAGAATTGGTGAGTCGGGTCACCCCTCCAATCATGACTGTGACAAAAGTCATTCCTCCACATGTCATGAGCCATATTCCAACTGTTTTTCGTGCTTTTGTTGAAAGATCTTCGAGTTGTGGTCCACTCCAAAGATTAACCCCTTTTTGAACATTAAGTGATTGTCGGAAACAAAACTGATTTTCATTTTGATTACACATTTGATCCATTCATTTGACAAATACTTACATTTGGAGCAAATTTGTTGGGTTTGAAGATAAGATTAGAAGATAAGCGACCGATAGTTTGACGACAAAGAAGTGATCCAATCATTTGTGTCGACAATTAATTTATTGCTTTGATTTCAATTCAAATAAAGTTTGTTTACATTCTGTGATGTAATCGTAAACACATTGACAACACCTCACAAACGACGTTCTCATTCACGGTATTCCCCTTTCATTTGAGCCCAAATCGAAGCAATTAATTGAAGAATTGAGGAACAATTTAGCCAATAGTTATCAAAACTAATACCCTGCATATTTACCCCCAACTATCTCTTATCATTTCCATTTTTCATAAATTGGTTTGTGGTGTGTTTTCATACAGAACCTAACTTAACCTGTAGATTAAGTTTTAAATCAAAACTTTTAACTTGAGAAAATTTCATTTCAATATAATAAGCATGCTGCAATAATTTTTGAAGACAATTAAATAATTCTTAAATTGAGTTTTTAAAAGAGAGATTAAATATAAAATAATTCAGTTATTCGTTGGTTTAGAGTTCATTCGTGAAATTTGAGAAAATTCTTTGAATATTTGGTGAAATAAAGTAAAACAAATAAATATTGAATTTCTAAATAACAGTTGTTTTTCATCCATACAATCGAAGGTCATTTTTACAAATGAAATAAAACATTCCTTTGAAATATTTTCAAGTACTTGGTAATTCTGATAGTTTGTGAGAAGACATATTTGATAAAAATAACATTTTCTTGTTTTTTTCACAATTTTAAAAGAATCATAGACTTAATTAATAACTTATTAATAATAAGTTATTAACCTGGACATTTGTTGGGAACTCATTCCCTCCAGGAGAAAAGTGAATTGACCTTTCTTCGGTAGATTTTAACTTGATCTATTAATATGTAACAATTATTTACTTAATATAAACATTGTTTGACATTCATTAACATTAATTATGAACTAATGGATCATTTAATGTGTTTTTATAGAATTAAGTTCTTCACTCAAATTAATGCTTTAGGAAGTAAATAATGTAAATAAAGATTATCTTAATTGGATGGAACTAGTTAATTAACACATTATGTTAGATAATGTGTCAGATAATCGTTGACTGCTTTCAGATGTGATGGTTAGGGCAAACAAACTCTGGAGCCAAGGAAATGGAGTCACTTATCGACGATAACTTATCGATGAATAAAAATGAAGTGATTAATCGAATTAATAATTCTCTTGTAAACATTGATTGTATCAAGGAGCGTTTTGTGTAACTTCCTGTACCTGGTTATAATAAGTTTGGTGCTAACAAATCAAGTCTTAAGTTAATTATAATTTACATATAGTTTCAGTTGAATTCGTTGTTTCAATACATTTAACAGAATATTAGAGAAAGAATTTAACAAAAGATAAGAAATGCAATGAATACTCGAATTACTAATAATATGCGAAATACGATATTATATTGTATTTAACGTTTTTATGCCCAACTGATTCAGGGTTAGGGAGTGTCGTTCCGAACCCAACACTCCAAAGCCTTGCACTGATTCTAACATAAGCACAAGTTTTTCTGTATGTGGAGTATATTTCGGGTGTTCCCAATGTGTTCCCTCTCTTCTCTTCACTATTTAAAGCTGAAAACTTGTGTTTTCCTGTCCGATGGTCTCATATCCAGAGTTGACTTCAAAGTAGACAAAAATTGTGTGCAAATGGAATAAAATCAATCAATTCGTAAGTTTTTTAAACTTTTTTGTTGGAATCCTTTTCAATGTACAGAATAACTCAGTGTCTGAACAAATGTTTTAACTACTGAGCTGTAGAGAGCTGTAGAGATTGCTAGATAATCATAAAAGGTTTTTTAAAAATTATAAATGTTTAGGGTCAAATGTGTCAATACTATATAATATCTCCATTTTTGTTTATGTAAAATCACTTTATTGATAAGAAAATTGCTAAAATTATTATATATTCCATTTAAAATTTAGTAGCTTGGTCATTTAATCAATCAATTAATTGATTATGTGTTGAGTGAAAAGTACGAGCCAAAATTAATAAGAATAAATTAAAATAGTGGTTTCTGAGATATGTGAAATCTTTCAAATGAACTGGATTAATTCTCAACTGAATCTGGAAATCGAAAATTTTGATAAATAAATGGCAAAAATGCCGAAAAACAATAAAAAGTATTATTTTGTGAAAAATGAGGCAATAAATGAGACATTTGAGAAAAGTTGTGGACAGTATCGGAATCTATGCATTTCGCCGATTCCAAGCAGTGATTCGCACACACCGTCTGAATGTTATGTTAACCTTCCTTTCACGTCAACGATTGGACGAACGGCTAACCGCCCGCTTGACTGCCACTCCAGATTCAAAGGAAATGTATACTTGAAAAGCGTTGGTCTCATATCAAAAGAGTTGTTTGAGTCGTTACCGGAGTCCAAAGTAGATCCAGATGTGCTCTCATACACACCGTTAGTCTATTATATGATTTACAACTTGTTTTGTCTGTAAAGCCAATGACTGTCTATTCTTTGCTTCGCTTTATTTGTTTCGAAGTTTATCTCACTTTTTGTAAAACAATTTCAGTTTTAATCTTTCAATTTAAGGAATGTTTGCCAAACATACTGTTCAGATGGAACGGCGTTTACGCCCGATTCACACACTGCTAACCTTCAACTGAACAATACTTGGACCACAAGTCCTCACAATCAACTGTTTCCGCATTTACCGTTCAGAGCACAGCACTACTCTCTCAACACAGGTAATCACTATTTCATTTGTGTGACACTTATTCTGGTTTTATATTATGTGAGAAGAAGAAGATTTCCTTATGTTTTGGCAAATTAGA
>JAQIWF010000033.1:0-38727 GCA_034694965.1 Ceratozetes gracilis
GGAGAGAGCGAGATAGAATGAGAGAGAGGAGAGAGAGAGACTGAGAGAGAGAATGAGAGAGAGAGAGACTGAGAGAGAGAGAGAGAGAGAGAGAGAGATTTCAAATGAGAGGAAACAGTAAAATAGTATCGATTTTAATATTTTAAAAGCAATTTTACAAATATATTATTTTAATATTTAGAATGTCTCACAATTTATTCATTCAAACATTTAAATCAATTGAATAAATCATTTGTGAAGCAAAACAATAATATTTTGAACTCAAGTGTTGGTTAAAACAGAATTGTTTGCAATAAAATGCAATCTAATAATTATAGCGTAAAAACCAACGAAAACCAGAATTGAAAGTCGAAAACAAGTGATTAAACTTTATTTCCGTTAAAAACTCTTTCAGACGTCCTTCAAATTAAGAGTTTATTACATAATATATAGATTGATACTTAAGTTAAAACCAAAGATGGCCATCCAACTCGAACTTCAGGGAAGGGGGTATTATCCTCTTCCTGGAATTTGAAAATTTCAACCTACCTAGTGTTTGCTTTTACAAGTAATGTTAAAATTTTTAATTGATAAATTTTGGTAAAACACGAACCTTGGATTCGGTGCAAACTACAGATTTTAGAGCTATTCTAATCATTTTAGTCCACACATTGTTTACATATGGAGTAGTTATTCAAAGAATCAAATTATGACTATACTGTAAATAAGATCATTTTTATGGTAAAGCTTTCCACTAAAACTTTTGAGGAATAAATCCAGAGCTACTGACCAAGCTACTCGTAACTAGACTTGGTTCTTTTTGTCAATAGTTTTTACCTAATGAAAATTGGTCAGTTGCATAGAATTGATCCCTACTATAGGTTTGCATAAAGCAATGCATACTGAGAAAGTGTAACCTGGTAGAATTAAACAATTTGTGAGAAAGTCATTCATTTTAACCATTTTTTTATTTCAATAAATTATATAAATTAGAGAAAAAGTGATTTTTTGGTACATTTGTTTCAATCAGTTCTAAAAAAGTTATTTCAGTTTTCAAAATGATTCCGAAAATTACACTAAACTTATATTAAAAGGTATTTCCGTTTTTTGACTGAAAAATGCAAATTCTCTCACAAATAAAGAGTTGATTTTCGGATTAAAAAGTCGCTTAAAAAGTGATTTTCAAATTGACTTTTGGTTCTGGTTTTAAAATTACGATTTTAGCCATAGACTGGTGTAAAGACAGGTGTGTTTCCATAGATATTCACAAATAGCATTTGAAAGTTGTCTTTAAGTCGATTACATGTGTATTAGCCCTACATTTAGAATAGATTTTGTCGATTAATTACTTTCGATATTAATATACGAATAAAACATGTTTTTAGCCATAAATTCGATTCAATATTCAGTTTAAGGATATTATTGACAAACAATTCTGTTATTAATTATTCAAAAATGAGTTTTGTTTTTATATTTTGTGTTTTTCTGTTGTATTTACTCTAAAATGTATTAATTATTTGTATTTATGTTCGAATTCAATGTCTTTTGAATAAATTGTTTGTTATTTCAATTCAGTTCTCAGTTTTGATGTTCGACTCATTTGTTTGAGTCTTTGGCTCCGACTTTACTTCACGTTCTTTACCGGTCGGCTCCTGTTGTTGTTCGTCACCTCCAGGACCGGCTTCAGTCTCAGACTTTCGCGGACCACGTGATGAGCGTCGGGGACCGCCACGACTTCTGCCGCTAAAGCGACGACGCGGTCGAAAACCTTCCCGACGGCGGCGATTATCGCGTTGACCTCCGTCTCCATTCTCTTCTCCCGACTTATTTCCCTTTCCTTCAGTCTATTAATACAAACAAAAGGCAATTAAAAGAGAGAATAAGAGAAAGTGAGTCCTAATAGAGAGGATGTGGTCAGAGAACAGTGGGTGATGAGAGTTATGTCAACAGTAGTTCAGCAGTCATTCAATTCATCAGTTTATATACAATACTATAAATCTATTCAAATGTATAAACACTTACTCCGGAGGCCTCTCCATCCACACCTGATTGACTGCCCTCAGTGTCAGAACGTGGCCGACGTGTGCGGCGCCGGAAAAAGCGGCGATAGAACCTCTTGGGTCCGCCTCCTCCACGGCGTCCCTCCCGATCATAGCTTTGTTCTCCAAAGTTCTGTTGGCGGTCCACTTCCCCGCCCTCTTCTCCCCCATCACTTCGAGGCTGTCTATAACTGTCTCTCTGTGGGCGGTCCCTCTGGTCTCGTCTGAAGAATCGTCGATAGTATGGTCTGCGGCCACCACCGCGACCTCTGTCACCACTATCTCCTCGACGTCCCCCACCACTGAAGCCGCGATCTCTCTCTCCTTCAAAAGGTTGCGGTTCGAAACCATCTTCACGTCTGTCCCGACTATCTCGATCTCGAGGCGGTCCTCTGCGGAAACCACCGCCACCTCTACGGAAACCCCTACCGCGGCCTCTGAAGAAGCGTCGGTCAGCAGCAAAGGGTGAACCCTTAACGGGTATACCTCCTGGTCCGGTCACATTAGCGGCTTCGTTACCCTTCTCTCCCTCAACGATATCGAACTCAACCTGTTCTCCGTCGCCAACACTTCTAACCATTTTTGTCGGGTTGTTCTTCACGATCGCCGATTGGTGGACAAAGACGTCTTCCCCTTCCCTATCATTACGTGATATGAATCCATAGCCGTTCTTAACGTTAAACCACTTAACGGTTCCCTGAATTCTTTGGGCGACGACTTTCTTTGTCTGCTGTTCTTTGTTCTGATTTTCTGCCACTTCTGACATGATTTGATGTTTTGAGTTATTTCTTACTTCTTTGTAGTGATGTCCAAATTGATGGCCACTTTCGGTGTCCAAAGTGGATGCCAACAGATATCACCGCTTTTCTAACCGATGGTATGGCTGTTAGTGATGTTAAAGACGAGTGAAAAGCCTTTAGCTTTCGTTGATGTTATTGTCCGCAACAAACGCCGCACTACTTATTCAACTCAACATTGGGCTCACAAAATGGCCGCACCTTTATATCCAGTCCTACCACTCCATTGGCCCACTCCTCAACTCACCCTCACTACAGCCAAAGCACACCACTCTCTCTAATCCTCATAAACACTGTTACATAAAGTGAATGCCGGCTCTCAATAACAGAACCCTTAATACTATTCTCATATTAATAATGAATTTATGCCTCAAAATATGTGTTCCGTTGTCTTCGAGTTATTCATTACTTTATGACTCGGAGGGAGTTTTCATACATTCAATCACTAGTATATAGAGTGACACAAACACGAGTAGAAGTGTTCACTTTTAAAATAAGTAAACTAGGTAAACTTTAAGATATCGTATTATTTTAAAAATGATAATTTTATTTTATTTGTTTATTTATTAATTACAAGATAACACATATGTGTATACAATTGAATTTATATAACCTTGGTCAAAATAATAAAATAGGGGTTTAAAATTAAACTGAGTTTGTAATAAGTTTGTGAATTGTTCTCAAATCCTATGATTCAAAAACTCATTGATTTATTGTTTGATTGATTGAGACTTTTGGCGCTATCTATGAGTTGAATGAATCGTTTTGCAAGAGTTCATTGAACTCACGATAAATGGTTCAAAAGTTCTCCAAATGCTTTGCGAATGCATTTCATGAGAGGAATGAGTGCTTACAATGTGTTCACATATTCTGCCAAATATTCTGTCAGTCAGTGACTCAAAAATGTCACATAAAGTCACGAATTTATTTCAAGTAAACAAAGATTGAGTTTTAATCACTTGAGAGCTAATCAAAGATTAGTAATCATTGGTTTAAAGTCAATAAAACACACAAAAGTCTAAATTAAGTACATTTCAAAACTTATCCATCAACTGATTGGGAGACAAAATCGTGAAATTTAGAGATAAAATCATTTTTATTCGACCTTTGATTCGGATTCTGACGAGAGATTCGTAAAAACATAAAATTAAGACACAATTCAAATACAAATAGACATTAAAATTAAAAAAAGAAAATATTGTGAAAACTTTTTACAGAAACAGACATTAATTAAATTCATAAAATCAATCCGAAAATGAATGTAAATATCATTTTAAGCAAAAAAATCATTTCTGGGATTCGGTTCACAAATAAATAAATAGATTTCAATATAAAAAAGGGTTAAAATAGGAATTCATTCATTCAATTGTCTGCAATGTATTTCTTCTCAACTTTTCGGGTGAATCGGAAGCCAATTGTGCGAAATCTCTGACCACTTCGTTGAATGTTTCGTCACAATTATTCCCGAATTCGTCGTCGTTTTTCATCTCTTCGTTGAGTTTTGCGAGTCTTAGACTAAAACAATAGATTAGAAAATTAGATCCCATTTGAAAAGTAATGATAAGAATTTCAAAGAATTTTTGTGGCGATCCCTTACAGCGTCACTATATCTGCGTTGGCGTTGTTGATGGCAATTGTCAGAGCGTTGTTGCCTTCCTTATCAGCACTCGTCTGGTCGGCCCCTCTTTTTAGAAGAAGACAAACCTGACTGTAATGTAAATTAAGTTTATTTAAAAATTGAAACCCATTTGAAAATAATTAGAGGCGAATGAATGTATACCCAGTGTTTCCCCTCTCAGTTGCCATATGAAGAGGTGTTGTGCCGTTACTGTCCGACACATTAGATTTGGCGCCGTTTAGTAGCAGATACTCGCAAACAGTGACGGTATCGCTGAGTATCGCCTGATGTAATGGAGTGCGGTTTTGGTCGTCGGCATTCTGCCAGTTGACAGCCGCCCCTTTGGCCATCCCTTCACTCATTAACTTTAGATCACAATTTATAGCCGCGTTATATAACATTAGATTAAAATGTTTGTCACTACTGTTAGTCCTATTGAGCGCACAGTCCTCTCGACTCACGTTTTTTAGTTCTGAAACACGATTTTCATTAGTTTTTGGCTGACTTTGGGTCACATTTTGTTCGATATTCGGCTTAATTTCATTTAATATGAGTTTAGTTTCTTCTGAATCTTCGTCTTCAGAATCGCTTTCATTTAAATTCTTAATCATTTGGTTATTAAGTGTTTGATCTGTCCTTTCAAGTGAAGCGTCACTTTCATCACAATTTGAAGTAAATCTTTGTTCAGAACTTTGATTATTATCATCACTAGAATTATGCGGTTCATTGGGAACCACTTTTTCGACAGTTTCGTCACATTTGGTATCGTTTTGAGAACTATTTTCAGAATTTTGTTCGGTTTTGGACACACTATCGATGCAAATATTGATAAACGCTTTGCGAACGTATTTGGCTTTAATCCACAGTTCTCTTTGGGTTCGACTGCACTCAGGAGTGGCTCTTCGGGCAATAGATTCGTCAACTTTTTCTTCATATATGCTATTAATGAGAGTATTGCCCAAAGAAGACATCACTTTAATTAATTCGTGATCCCAAGCGTCCAGATTTAAGGAACGGACTTTACTTAAGTGAACGCCGAGACTGCGATGAATACCCGAACACTCTATACATAAAGTAATGCCGATATTAATTGAGGCCCACTTCGGATCAGATGCTCCGCAGTCACAACAAAATTCGTTGCCCGGAATGGTCAGAATTTGGGCATATGTTACACGAGGGGGTTTGGCAGGAGGTGTAGTACCTGTGGCCACACCTGTTGGACCAGTGATTACATTGTTAATACTGTTGGAGGACCGACTATTAGAGGAAGCACTCGATGCAGTACACCACGAATCCTGTCCCAAATAAACAATTCATTAAATTGAGACCAATTTGTTAACTCCTGATCTATACCTGAGATCCGAGACTCTGCTGTTCTCCTGTCATATCATTGTTATTATAGGCGGCGTCTATCCCGGCCTGCATTGCACTGATCCATGTCTGAAGTCCTTCTTCTGAGTCCGCTTGAAGTATATGACTCTTGGAAGGGGAGAGAACTTCAAAACAGAAGCGTCTTTCCATAAACTGGACGGGTTTGGCAGTACATAAACGAAGATCTTCTTCCATAACAGTGAGTTCCCTCTCGTGAGAGCGCTTCTGATACACGAGTTGGTGGTCTTGTATTATAAACCATCTCCTGTTCCATGTCTTGAATGCATTGGAAGTACGCTTAAAGAGATACCCTTCAAGTCGGATGACATTCCTTTCTGTTCTAATGAGTTTAGGTATGGGTTCCTTAGCCGTGACCAAAGTGTGTCGGCTTTCCATCTGCTTTTCCAAAACGGTTGTGGAGTTCCTCATATCAATAATCTTTAATAAAGTATCAAAAGAAAAACAATTCTGATTATCCATAACCAGAGTCTGTGAGGAAAACAGAAATATTTGTTCCGTTAAATCAAAATTCAAAATCAAATCAATATTTTCGCCACATTTAAAGCAAACACTTCTTCAGACGATTCGTAATTCAAATGACTTTCAATTGTTTGTCAAACAAAATGTGAAAACTTGTGAATCATTAGTGAATGACTTGTTTTTAGAACTGAAACAAATCGCAAACTCATTGACTGAGACACACATCAAATGGAAAGAAGGGTCAGAATAAGTAAAACATAAATAGGATATCAAAGTCTACTAAAGGACATAAAGTTCCTCAACTCTATTCTCGTATTTCTCACTAATCATTCAATTCATTCAATGAAATTCAATATAGAAATTGTTTCGAAAGCAGACATTTTTAGAATTGAATTACACCTGCAATAAGAGTCAACTTTTTGTCTGTACTTTACTCTCAATACAACTCAACCCTCGATTATATTGTGAAAAGAGTGGACCCAAAGTGATGTTCAAAAGGAGAACAAAGGATAAAAGGTATCCAATTTTCATACATTTATTTTTCATGAAAATAACTTTACGTAAAATATTGAATATATAACGAAATTAAACATTAATTGCGTGTAAAACACATGAAAGCATTCATTACTTACATGAGTTGCTGTGTCTTTCTTGAAGTGATCGAAGTCCTGGAAGAGGTCAGATCCCTGATGGAAGTGCGTGCCGTACGCGTGCATTAAACTCAATAACTGTTGAATGCATTAAACAAATAATGAGACAAACGGTTGAATCAATGAGTAATGAGTCGTCAAATTAGGCCATAAATCCATTCATTTTAATTGACGCTTAAATTACAGAAAATGATAGTAAGGGTTGACTCCCAACTCAAATAAACCTAACGCCTAGTCATTAAGAGCGAGAATCTAGGTAACTTCAAATTAGTTTACTAATGAATGGATTTGTAGATAAATTTGATTAGAATTAAGTAAAAATAAGTGAAATACTGACCGAATCCAAGACTTCGTGACGTTTTTTGCTCTTAACAACAGATAGTTGTGTTACATAATCGAGTGTCAAGTGCTGAAAACAGGAACGGGTAGCTGTCAACAGATTGGAGGCCTCCTCGCACTCGTTGGGCTTATTTCTGGGTATCTGTGAGTGTCTGTTAAGAACTGAGTCGTATTCGTCGCTGATTTTGTCGAAATGACGTTTAGTTTCCTTAACTTTATAAATGTCTTCTCTCATGAAATTGGAGAGGTTTTTACCGACGGCTCGGTTCGCCTGATCTATAAGTATTGAGTCGTATTTCAAGAGCTCAGTCAGTGTCTGTACAAAACGATTGAGACTCTTGACTATCAATGGGTCGTCTTTGAAGTAAACCAATAGATCCCAAATACCATTAATGAAAGTACTGTCAAAAATAAGCAATATTTTGATCCATTTCTTTGAAAAATCTCGAATTTTAGTAACACTTCTAATAATTTTATGTTATTTTGAAAACAATTACTTCACTTAATTGGATATTTTAGACTCAAATGATAACAAAATCGAATCAAATGTCAAACAAACAGTTATTAAAAAACAATTTCAATCAATAGTGTTGTCAAAGTTATGAAACAAATTGAGATAACTTTAGAAAACTTTATTTTTTGCGTAACTTTGAGAGAAATATCTTTGATTTCATGGAAACACAATTGAATTGAATTGTTATTAAATAACTTTTTATTTGATAAAAGTTTGTGAATACGGAATAGTAAACAGTCAATAAAGCACAGGAACTAATGATTCAAATACTGGTGCCTTCATATCAAATAAAAACAGATAATTGAATAATTAGTTCATTACATGTAAAGCAAAATAAAACACAATTTTCTCATAATTTACTGGAAATTGTTTTGAAAGTTCAAAATATTTCCACGAAAACCAGATTTAATTATAAAACAAAGTTCTAAAGACTAACGAAAAAAGTATTGAAAATATAGTTTTCATACAATTTAGACCCACTTTTGATGTCTTCAGACAATACATCAGAAGAAGTGGAAGAATAAGAAGAAAAACAGAAAAAAGTCAAAAACTGATTAATTATTAGATTTCCGTATTATTGTTGAATAGTTTAACAAAAAAAGTGTTAATTAATGATAAAAATAAGTATTTTTGATGAGTTATGTAACGAATAGTTGAATTAATGAGTAATTATGTGATACCTTTTAGCCTTAATGAATGATTTGCCGATTTCTACCATAACTGAACACAACTTAACGACCTATTCATCAAAATTGAAGACAAATTACATTTAAATCAAAGTTTTAAAAAAAGATATAATTGGGAAATATTTTGAATGTCCATGGTTGTTATTTCTAGAGGAATCTCTAACAATGACTAATTCCCCTCCCCTTAGGAATTGTTGATAAAAATGAAGATATTTTATAAAATACTAAAACTAATCCATGGATTCTTTGTTTGCCGTCAAAACGTATTCATATTCAGAAGGATTTGAATCAATTAAAGACATTCAAAGAAGTATTCCATATATTATGAGACCAAATGAAAGGACAGTAAAGTGAGTATTAATTTGAAAATTGTATCAATTGATGGATTACTTTATCGATTTTCATTTCGAAATCATTTAAATCTGTTTCATTTTGTTCCAGGACCAATCTATAAGATAACAATCAGTTGATTAATGATTACCGACGGAACAAATGATTGTCACTCAAGAAGTGGTTCTCACCTGAACTTCGGTGAATCGATGAGACATTCAGTCAAATCGATGATTGGTTTTAAGGGTTCGGAAGTCATTGTTTGAGCCATCGATGAGATAATCAAATCTGACGACAAAATCGATGCGAAAAATCAAATGTAAACAAAAGGTTTGAATTGAATGAGAAATAAATTGTAAACAAAACTAAAAACAATTTCAACACATTTTAAACACACATTAGATTTGAATACAAGAGTTGAGACAATCTGTGAGTCAAACGACAATTTGTATAAATATTTATAATTGAATTAAATATTGATTTAAAAGTCACTGAATTTGAGTGAATCTATTGTTTGTGTAATACATATGACGTTCAGAAACGCCTCAGAATTTGAATGAATAGTCAGTCACTCATTGAATGCATGAGTCAATCGCCTCAAGGCTTAAACACTCTTTAAAATGAATTTTCGCACAAATATTTAGTTATTAAAACTGTTTAAAGCAATGGTTGCCAAACATTTGAGACAAAACTGCAGATATTTCTCCTTTTCCGACAATTCTGCTCAGAATTAGTCACCAAATGATAAGTTTTTGAGATTAAACTATAAATTATAGCTTTTGTAATAACAGGAATAAATTGAGTTTATCTTAGATTTAATTCATCGATTTGATGACCAGGGGCATCATCTTTAATCTTTTCCTAGTGAAAACAATTCATTTAATTTTATCTACAGTACTGTTCGCCAATTGTAGAATAATATTAATCACGCCTTGTTCAATATCCTGATTCAAATTCTTTAGATTAAAGCTATCTAGCTGTTTTATCAGGTTATCAAGACATTTTATCACTCACCTCAGTGTATGTTGCTAGGTCTTAAAGTTCAAATTATAAAGTTGAATTGAAGGGTTGAGTGAATTGAGTTGAATTGAGTTGAATTGAGCTGAATTGAGCTTGATCACTAGACGTAACTGCAAACAAGTCTTATCTAATTCCAAGCATTTATTTCCCACTTCTGGTAAAGTGTAGCGAAAAGACACTCGAAATGCAAGTTATTTAAAATCGGAAGTGAAAGCAATTAACAGATCTATTATAGAAATATAGTTATAATTGCAGTCAAACACAACCATAGGATATATGGACCGAAAGTTTTTTCGCAATCAGTTAACGACTCGACTCTCAAACAAAAAAAGTCGACTTCGAAGTCAAATTGATTGCACAGAAAAGGGGTTTAATTCTTGTGAAAACACTAAAATAGCTTATTGTAAGTAAAGGCGAATCAAATGATAGCACTGATATCCAGCTCAGACAGAAGGCCAGTCCACTGATCAACTATTATAGTGAAAGGCTTTTCATTTTCTCATTAATTACACAATTTTTGTCGCATTTCTTATCAGAGGAGAGGAATAAATAGTTGCGCTTATCGTCGATATAAAAGTATAATTAGTATACGAATTGAAGATTAATTTGAGTCCAATTCTGTCAAAACTTAATCGCAATTAAATGCAAATCAAAATCAAATCGATTTTTGTCACAAAAACTTTTATTAAAAACAATTTCCAAAAGTCTTTCAAAAACTCTAAAATGCTTTCCAACTCTGAAACTCTCAAAAATGTCGATATTATGAAAGGGTTTTATGAAAAGGACGGGAATAAAGATAAACACAAAAAGGGTTTACAAAAAAACACAATACAAAAGTAAGGCTTAAATCATACAAAAAAGCAAAGAAAATGACAAAAAAAGTATAGAATTTACTGAAAGAAAAAAAAAATTTAAAAAAAAGTGAAGAAAAGTTGAAATTTTTACCGAAATATAGTTTTAATTCGAAAATTCACTTTCAATTCAATAGAAAATTAATCAAATATTTTAATCAAATCCCGATATAAGAGACAAATGAGAATAAAATTAAGAAAAGGAGAGAATAAGAGAAGGAATTAATATCTTTCCCACAAATTTCTTCTCAAATTTCATAAAATTTATTTAAATATAATGTATTAGAAATTAGACAATCAATCAGTTGTTGGTCTTTTCGGCAGCAAAATAGACAATTAATCAACGGAACTACCGGTGCGCTAATAACACACTGGTCTATGAGCTGGCGTTCTTACACGCGATTATCGCTTCTTCTCCAACGGCTGACATCACTGTCACCTAAACACAAATCACATCAAATTAGTAAATCATGGAAAGGGGTCTTTGGGGGAGACATACAATAACAGTGTTGTCTTCGCGGCCGTATTCCTCTTTTAGTTTTTGGCCCATTTCCCCCTCAGGGATACGCAGGTCATCGCGAGTGTCGCCCTTATCGTTCATTAGAGTAACGAAGCCGTCATCGCTGATGTCTATCAACTAATCCAAACAATTAATGAGTATAACATTCAAATTAGGAATGACTTCACAATTGAAGAGATGTCTGATCAGCACTAATATTGCATTGAAGACAAATCTGGACCCAAACCAGAAATGCCTTTCGGCAACACTTAGGACTAAGCCCTGGGTTTTCAGGTTTAATAACGATTCAAAAGTGATCTCAAAATACAAATCACTTCTATTCAAAAAGAGTGCTGACATCAGTTCAATACAGAATACACTCAAATACCTATTTTATGAACCCTTGTTGGGAGAGTGAAATGATTCATAAAATTTGAAATTTGACAAAAATGGACTTGTTTAGTTTAATATTGCATATATGGGAAGTGTTATTAGGAATAGGTTCCCAAAAATGGTGGTCCACTATATGGGTATTCGAGTGTATGACCACTGTATGGCTCTACAGGTGACTTACCTGGAAGTCACTTCGGTTGACATTCGGAACATCGATATTATGAGTCGATGGACACAAGTCTTCGTACTTTTTGTTAGTAAAAATGTCGAGACCTACCAAATGCACCTGAAGTGGTACAGAGAGGGTTAGGAGGACTGGAGGGGTCAAAGAGGCTAACCTTGGCATGTCCATGTTTGCCAGTCTTGGATGTGCTCATCTCCATTATCTTACAGGGTCTGGCCTTAATCATAACAAACCCGTTCTTACGGAGAGTGGAGCACTGGACCGGGTATGTGGCTGAGGCCCCGGATGATGCCTGGTCATGATATTCTTCACCTTCTCCTTCCATATCACTCACTAATCGATAAATCAGATAATAACTTAAGAAATGCTTTTGACAATCGGTTTACACAAAGGATTTAATGACAATACAAATGACAAAAAGTGCAAAAATTATCTCATTTTGTGATTATGAGTGAAATGCCGGCAAATCACTCAGGGCTCTGATACCCGTCCATATTGTGAGCGCAGACACGCATACAATGCAATGCTTTTTTTTAATGCTCAGCCAATACATGTCTGCGCTCTCCGGCGGAAGCCATTGATATGATGTGCAAAACATTACATTTAATACAATTTAATCAATAATTACCCAAAAGTTATGTCGAAAATGAATGAGGAGTTTATGGGTCTCTAAATGACCGGAAGTTATGTCTTAACTGCGGATATATCTGACGATTAAATACTTTAATTTAATTGTGATTTCACTCAATGGGAGACTCACCACAACGTGACTCCTCCTCAATACCAGAGCTGACTGAGAAAGAAAGACTCCAAAGACTGCACTGCACTCTCATGTCTCAACTTGGCCTAACTCTACCACATATCACGTCACATAACACTCCTCTCTCTCAACCCCTCTTCAATTCTTGGATAATCAAAACTGTCATTTTTGAAAAATTTGATTCTAAAATGACAGTAAATCATCTTGATTTTGACATCAATATTCTTGTTGAGGTGTATTCTGTGACATCATATTAAAACCCTGAATGAAAGCCTGGATCATATGAGTCATTCACATAATCCGTAAATTAATTTTTATTGAAACTGTCTTCTGATTGGCTGTCATTTTAGAGCCCAAACACTACACGTGTTTTGCAGTCAATGTTTATCATTGAAAATGTATTTTAAATTTTTAGTCGAATTTTTGTAATTCATTTGTCTTTTTGTTGTGACGATAAATATGGACAAAATTATACCGAAATTCAAAGGAATCAAAGCATATGAGGACCAATTGGTGACAAAATCGATGGCCGAAGAATCGAATTTTGAAGACCAGGAACAAACTCGTCATCTGAAGAGGAAGAGTCTTGAAATGGATCCCAAATTGAAGGCTGAGTCAAATGAAAAACGTCTGAAGTCTTTAAAAGAAAAAATAGATTTCGATAAAAGACAACAAATTCTTGTGAAGGAAGCGATAATTAGTGGCAAAAGAGTTAACAAACGGATTGTTTTTGACGACACTTTCGGTGATAAAATCGATGGCTTCTTAAGTAATGAAAAGATGACATCAAATGGTAATTCCAGCGAAGAAATAACACCTAAAAAAGCAAAGACTTTGTTTGAAAGTGATTCTGAAGATGAGGACATCTTTGGTGAAGAAGACAATAAACTTAAAGATTTTGATATAGACTTCGATAAGAAAATCAATGATAAAAACGCCGAGAAATTGATTGAATTGAACTCTCGGTTCGCTCACGACTCCAGGTTTAGGATTGACGAACGCTTTTTGGATCAGACAGAAGACAATGAAGAAGTTATCAATGAAGAGGAGAAAAATCTTCATCTTCTCGAAGAGGTTTTGGGTAAAAAGTTAAAACCAATTATCAAATTCAGTGATAAAAAGGACAAAAATTCTAATAAAAGTCCTAAAACTGAATTATTTGTCTCGAGGTTTGATCCAAAGAATGAAAAATCTTCTGAATTTGAAGTTAAAGATTCATCAGAGAAGAAGTCGAATAAAAAAGTGAAATTCGATCAAAAGATTTTGGATAAAGAAGAAGAAAAAGAAGTCGAAGAGGTCTCGAAAGAGGTCTACTTTGAAGTGAGTTCTTCACTCAAAGACAGTTTATTTCAAAAAGAAGAAGAGTTTTCTTTAACACAAATGTTTGGCACTTCTTCTGCTGAAGATTCAGCTGAGAAGATAACTGATGATAGAAATGTTAAACCATTTTATGATAAATTAGATAATCATAAGAGAAAAGTGGAGAATACACGCAATCCTTTCAAATATGACAGCAGTAGTAGTGATGAAGAAGTCGACGAAGAAGTAGTGATCAAAACTAAAACCGATTTTAAAGTTAAGACCAATTCTAAGCCTAATGTCAATGGCTTTCGATTTTTCTTCGAAAAAAATGACTCCCGTTTTGATGACGACATCTTTTGGGATAAAGATTTAGTCCAAAAAGCGAGGGATAATTGGAAGGAAAGACAAGTAATGATAATGAGAGCAATGACTGTCAGGAGGAAGTCTGCCATTAAGAACCAGAAGGCGAAACAAAAGGCATTTTTGAAGTATAAAAAGAATCCTAATTTTAAGAGATTTCCGAAGAAAGACAATCAAAACGATAATTAATTTTAATATTCATTTATAAAGTATTGTAAATATATTTTTAATTAAAATTCTGTTCATTGACTCAAAGATTTCATTTATTTTCTGACTTTGGATCAGATTGTGATCAGAAGTGAATTAAATGCTAAATATTTAATATAAGTTTGATTTACATTCGTATGAAAAATGTTGGATATTATGATCTTATCTGAGAAATGGTTACAATCCGTAATCTATTCTTCTGTTTCGGAGATCTCCGATGTATTGTTCGATACGTTTATTGCCGTCTTTAGTCTCTCCGTAATAGTCGAGAGGAGGCGTCCCCTCCACGAGTCTCACGAAGTAATGAGTGTAGAAATACCTGACTTCGCCGAACCTCATTCTGGCGTGTTTTCGCACCCCTTTCACTACCAGTCCTTTTGTGGCAAAGCTCTCTCCGATCCACATATTGGACTTATACTCGAAGTTATGGTCACGAATTGCGATTTCCTGCGCCTCTAACAGCACTTCTTTTACTATTTGTGCCCCTTTTTTAGGCACAAATGATAACTGTTTGATGGCCTCATCGATAGACATCCCTCTGATCTAATCATTTGACAAATTGGACACAAAATCACTTAAATCGGAGGAAAATGTAGTCAAATATGACTTAAATACTTACAAAACTGCTTATAAACCACATCTTTTTAGGCGAGTATTTGATATTTGCCCGATAGTGACAATATGTCTGCAGAGATAATTGATCATGCTAATGTATAATATCACTTATTTGGGTCAATTACCCTGATATTCTGTGGTTCTCCAGGTCCAGGAGGAGGCAAAACCACTAAATTTTTCTCTGGCCATCGTTTTGGCTCAGGATATGGTTTGGTTGCCTCAGGATCGTACTCAAAAGTGAGACATCGGTTAGTTGTGGAGAAATACCTTGCTAATGGTATTAATGATGTATTGACCAATGGTTTGGCCGCTAATCCAGTCATCAGTTTAATTGAATTAAACATTGATTTCGATGTGATTTCAATGTTTTTGTGTTTATTTATTTCAAATACTTTTCAGCGCTTTCTTACGGACAGAATAAGAATCAAATTCTGGACTTTTAACTAATTATTAGTTATTTTAATTAATTAGACATTAGTTGACAAAAATTAGATTTTATTAAAAAATATTTGAAAAATGAGTGAAACAAATGAAACGATTTTGAAATGAGAAGTCAATCATGTCTTCAATACTTGTGAGTGACTGTTGGGACCGAAAGCACCCGAAAAGGTGGAGTATTGCTGTCGACCACTCTCTTGTGTGGAGTTAAATGTCTTCGACTGATTGGTGGAGTTGAGACTCACCGCTGATGTCATGCCTGCAGTGGTTTTCTTCTTTCGGTTCGACATAATAAAGAAGACTATAATACTCAGAACCAGTGCCACAATCAAAACGGCACAACCTATCAGAAGAATAATAAGCAATGGATTCGATTTGTCATCAGTCGACTCATTTTTCGTATCAGTGGTTGTCTCCAAAGAGGTTGTGCTGAGAGTCGTCAAAGGGGTTGAGAGTTGTTGTCCACACTTGAAGAAGTCTTTGATGGGCTGTTCATTGCATTTGAGTGCATGGATTCCTTCCCACCAAACAATGCAATAGTTTTGTCCCATTATTAGCATATATTCCGTGTCATTCAGATCGATAGCGGCGTCCACTTTCTTACTGACCCCCAGATATGTGTCAATACTTTTTCTGATGGGTATGGGCGCAACTTTTGTCATTTCGTTGAAGTCTTTGACCAAGTATACTTCAGTTCCAATGGTAAAGAGGGCCTCTTCTTTCTTTCGATGGAAAAGAGCGGAATCAAAAGTGCGGCTGTCGTTCCCCTTGAAGACAGAGATGGAGCCCTTACCAGAGGTCAGATTGAAGGGAATTTGAGTGGAATTCGACACTTTGTAGTAATTGTAGTCAAAAGTGTGGTCCCCCTTAACAGAAGCTGTTACTGAATACATATAGTAGTTCTGGTCTTTGAATAGAAGGGCTAAGAATCCCCGGTCAGCACATATATGGAAACCGGCGTCTATTGAGTCCACATCTAACAAAGGGAACATAGTCTTGAGAGGAATGGGGCCTTCAATTTGATCGACATCTAAGCGGTGGAGTCTCCAAACATTTGATCCCTTAATAAAGTGGGTATAACCGCGATAACTGAGTCCGGCGTCGATCGGCTTCTCATTTGAACACAACTCAGTTATGTCTCGACTCTCGATATTAGACACGAACCAAACTATAAGAACTGCTGTCTTCAGAAAACTGTTATCCAAATCAAACATTTTAACCACTTTTAAGATATTATTATCAAAATTCAAATCAATTGACAAATGAGTTGAGATATGAATTCAATTCTTCAGTAATACAGGTCTTCTTATATTGGATCAAATCTTTGATTTTTAACCGTTTGTTTGAATAATTTATTTGAATATAAATCTCGAGACAAACGCTTTACTAATCATTAGACTATCGGAAAAAGAGGGATTAACGGTTTTCCTAAACACGTGTCCAGGGACAACAATTAAAAACTTGACGCGCGTTCATTCGTTCATTTATTCAGTTAATGGGTTTTGTTTGAGGAATGATTTCAATCGGTTTACAATTTTCTGTCAGAATTAAAATAAAATTTTTGCAAAACCCTTTAATTACGTTTAAGTTCTAAATCTTCTTTCTGAACGAGGGTTAGGTTTTTAATTGTTGTTCCTGGACACGTGTCTAGGAAAACCGTTAATCCCTCTTTTTCCGATAGTCTACTCATTACTAATACACCCGTATATGAAGTATAGATACTAAACAATAGCACTGAACACCAGTCAGTATTAGTCATATGGACAGCATTTTATGGTTGGCATCTACTCAACAAATCCTATCCAAAACAACGTTATGCTCGGAGTTAGGGCTCAACTACTGCTCAACGACTGGCCCTTATTTCCAATACATTTGGGTAAAGGCCATAAACACTGAAAAGTGTGGTAATTATGAGAAGGAGATCGACATCGCATCACAACCTCTACTTGACATCGCATTTATATTCTGTGCGAAGTGCGGCCACACATTCGGCGCTTAAAACGCGAGTCATTTGATCAGAAGCTATAAATCATTTGAATTCAATTCATTGAATAATAGACTCGGAATAAAATTGTATTTCTTCTGACACACAATTATTAGTGGAATCCAAATCATATCACAAATATGTAATATTAGAGCAGATATTATACGGAAAGTAAAATAAATCTCAATTTGGATTCGTTTCCCGTAAAGAATTGATAACTACTCACAAGAATTGAATTTTGTCTAAAATACGGAAATTGTTTTCGATTTTATGGCATATTTCCAGAAAAGATGTCAAATCTTATGGTCTTATAATCTTTGAGAGATTGAACTCAAAAGAATTGTTTGATTCTTAACATATTTGCCACAACTTTTCACTTAATTTTGTGTCGAAAAACTAACTTAATTTTAATTAATGAAAAACAGAAATAAATGATATAAATCTGTGATAACGATAATAATGGGTTGGGTTTAAAGTAGAGCTGAGCACTCAGTTGTTTTAGAGCACAGAATAAAATGTAGATAAATAGAGAGCCTTTATATTATTGACAATAATTTATTGAGATTGAGATTAATGTACGGCATATGAATCAGAAAATTCAGTCCATTTTAGAGGAGATTTCTAAACAAAAGCTGAACAGAAATGAAAAATTGGATGACTTTCTGAACAGACATTATATTTAAAAATAGCGATGCAGTAGAGGAGAGACATGAGTGCAAAGACAACTCATTTTAGGGTTAGGTTCGCATAATATTCAGATCGAATCCCAATTCTACACAACAGTTAACAAATATATTTTGAATAAATCAAAATATAACGGCTTTAGGGGAGAGACTGCTTCCATCACCAAAATTATTATGATAAAAGCAAGAATAGTCAAGGTTCCTATCTTAGCAGGGGTGTTATCACTCTAATAGATGCAAAATGGCTGATATTCACACCAATTCAAACATTGGGTATTCATCTTCTCTGTAAAGCCTAAGGGAATGGTTTGAAAAAAGTTAAAACTCTAATGGATATTAGTTGTACACCAATGGGACACCCAGTGGGTCACCCACTATGGCTATTACCAAATTAAAGTAATAATAATATTTTTGTGACACTATTGTCAGTTGAAAAGTAGAAACAAAAGTGAAGTAAATTGTATTCAATTAAGTAAAGCAAATGTTGAGTTGAGTGACATTACAATGAATTTGAGGATAAAATAGTTTTAAAGCCAAAGATGAGAGCAAATTATAATTTATTATAAATCGACTAATGAGTCAATTATTTTACAAATCAGTCTTGAGTTTCATTAGAGATAATTTCTGAGCTCTGGTCGACTCTTTGATGCGTAACCAATGCATGAGAGCCACGGAATAATTATTAAATAAGAGATGAAAAAAAAAAGTTACTAAACCAGAGCTTTGGTCTCAGAATTCAGTTTGAAATTGCATTTCATTAAACACTATAAAAATGAGATGTGCAAGGTATTACCCACTAAATGGATTAAGAAGATAAATTGTCGGCCATTTTGTTCAAAGTCCACATTAGTTTTAAATTCGTTTAAAAAAAATACTTATTTCAGTGATTCTAAGTTGAGATATAGATAACGAACTGAACTGCAGTGAACTGTGCAGTGATTGTGAGGCAATTCTCCCTTCTCTGCACATCTCAGGTAATTAAGAGCTGGTACTTAATAACAGAACCAAGACTTAGCAAAAAGAAGTTAAAAGAGAGACGTCGAGAGAAAGTTATAACAAATGGTCTGAGCGTTAAAAACGTGAGAAACATAATTAATATTCATTGAGATTAACATTCAAGTGATGCTAAAATTCAAATTCAAATTTAAGGACTAATTATGTTTAGGTTATGTTGGGGTCAGGCAGGCAAAGGCTAACCTATCAGTTTAATCTGACCATAATTGTGCAAGATGTGACCACAAAACATTTGTGATGAGCCCTACACTACCTTTCGATTTATGAGTATCATTGAAGTGAAGGCACCCACGAGGTTATCGGTCAGCCATTGCCATAATGACCAACACTAGAAGGCGTGACACAACACTCAAATCTCAATCATATCATCCATTTTAATGAGTAACTCATATAACTCTTAAATTTAATTTAATATTCGCTGCAATTTATCTTCAATTTTATTAAGTTGTTTACAAATAGTTTGGCTGAAGAGCTAACCATTGAATCCTCTGAAGGGCTTATTTTTAAGTATAAATTATGGATAAAATGACTCAATATATGATTCGGGCACTCACTAAGGCTCGGGTAAGAAATCAAAATAATTGTTTAAACTGGTCATAAATGTGATATCGTTTGGGGACACTCTGTCTGTCATTGGCTAAAGATGGTGAGCCAAGGGAACACCACAACACTCCTCTCAAATTCGTCATTAAAATGATCTGGGTTACTTTATCGTAGTCTGGTTAACGTTATGCGATATCTCATAGTTAAACCATAATAGACCTTGTACAATTGTATCTGTGTATAGATTTAATGTTAAAATAGAGTAATAGCTAATTTTCTTTGTTAACCTTGATTTTGAGACAAAATGGCATTTTAAAAATAACAACTCTAATACCCACTGAGTATTTGCCTAAAAACTGACCCTTACCCCATGTGGTTAGAGTTGGATGACTAACTCTGCCACAGAACAGTCATAAAGCAATAACATTTACAATTTAGCAAGGTAACATCAAGGCTTAAAAATATGTAATTAGATGACCTCAACAATTGTTTTATAAGGCACTTAACTAATCAATATTTTTGTAAAGAGAAACACTTAAGAGGTTTCATGAATTAAAGACAAATTTATTGCCACAAAGAGTCCACAAAAAATCTCTTTAGCAAGCTAAGTTAAACTCACATTTTATGAGACAAACATTTTAAAATCAAGAATTATTACTGCATTACATAATAACTTAAGACTCAATTTATGTTATCCTAATAAAAAGCCATGAGTTTAACTTACCTAGCTAAAGAGATTTTTTAGTGTCAGTGAACGTAAAATTTAACCTGTTCATAACTATTGTGATTAATTTGGTATCAAACTTTAATTTGTTTCCATTAGCATGGTACTAAAATATGAGGAAATGGGTGTTTAGATTAAAAGGTACAGAAATAGTGAAAAACCATTTCAAAAATCGGTCAAAAATTGCACTTAAAGTCAGTTTTGGTGACGGGTTTTGAAGTTTACTTAATTTAATTTTAAAAATAGTGGAGAATTTGAAACCCCCGGCACAGAAGGAAATAGATATTCCAATAAAGTCATTAATAACTGGCGCAGCCTTTAATCAAATTGGGATTAATTATCAAATTGGATCAATTTTAGCCCGGATGACCTCTAGCGCTGATTTGCACAGAATAAGTAAAGGATGATTAGAGCACTATATTTGGTCATTTACTCTAATAAGTGCCAAATATATACAATATGGCGGTAATTATGGTGTAAATGATTAATACCTTATTCTCTTCGAGAGTGAGGAGAGATATGTTGTAAACAATATTTCGGGCGCCGACCAGAAGAGACTCCCCGTCCTGTTCTAGTAATTTGAAGTGATCCGAATCAGTTTGGTTGCCCACAAACCTCTGGATGTCTGAGTCTTTTAAATGTGTTATCCGTCTCTTCGGAGTTTGGTTTTCCTGCCAGAGAGCAGTGGTTGGGGTCAACCCCACTGACAGTAACGTCGATATCAATAATATCAACATTTTTGACTGACTTCACAACACATTATGTGCTCACAATTGCAAACATTTAAATCCTCGATTGAATCTGAGCTCAATTTAAAGGTGAAATCAATTGACAATTTGTTTGAGATGGGTATTAATGTTATCCATTGCATTGCTTTAACGGTTAGCACAACACAACTGCCAAACACAACACATCCAACGAAATAATGGCTGATCTTATTCTCACTCTCTTCCCAATCACTACAACCGCACCACTGAGTCGACGCACTCCACCAAACCACTCATGTATGTAGAAGAGTCCAATAACTTGACCCTGTACATCACCCTGTACATCTGATTCCTCTCAAAACTTGATTCTAATATCACATTCAAATTTATTGAGACCAACCATGTTCAATTGCCGTTTTGATAAGTCCTAGTAAATTAACTAGTTTATTTGCTTTCTCCAATCATACATATGTATGAGAATTCACTTTTATTATAAAACTTTAACTTGGCATTTTTAATTTATAATTAGTTTAACTGTGTTTCTAAGGTTCACATAGAATGTTAAGAAATTGTCCAGAATTATATCCTTTCTCATTTTATACGGTAACAATCTGACTCATTTTAATGAAAATGTGAACATGCTCAGTTCAATAATTATATTATTGTTAAATATGTTAAGTTTGTGAAGAATTCTTCAAAACATTGACTCATTCATTATTGCGTTTAAATGAAGTAACACTTAATTTATTGGCATTTGTTTTGAATGAGTTTTGATATTAAAAATATTGTCAATAATTGAGATTCAATGCCATGAATGGAGACATCGATTCCAAATTTGTCGTTAAATTGTAAGCCTTTACACAGATTTGTGGGACAAACCATTAATGCGGACCTAAAGAAGTGCGATCCACTTATTAAGTGGATTTAATAAATGCTGAGACTCTTTGAGGCAAAATTTAATGAGTTGACATTGGTCAAATGTCACTCTTTGTTTGGCAAATGGCTATTCTAAGAGACAAACTTAATTCAAGCGATAACTTCATGGAAGACCTGTGCGAGCATTGGAGCCATCATTTCTTCTTAACATTTATTACCTGCTTTGAAGTGCATTCTATTTAGGGTTAAGTCCAAGTGTGGGCTAAATATACGTCAGACAACACTCATTGCTTTCAGATATCAAGTATTTTTAAAACAAGTTTTGAAGTAAATCTGAATAATTTGGTTAATCACATGAAAACCATTTCTTCCGACATAAGGCATATGGTGTTAGTTGTGTAGACTCTACACTGTAGAGTGTTTACGAGTCCTATCCGTCCTATCCTGGTCTTCAAACTGCTAACCAAAAAACCTAACAGAACCGGAAATTATAGAGATTTTAAACCGGTTTTTGTGAAGCATAGCATCGTTTGCTTATTAATAATGTCTAAAAGAAACCAAAATTATGTCCTTCTTATAAACTCACATTTATTTGTTTAAATTCATTTCTTTTCACATTCAGCAAAATGGGCAAAACTGAGGGATATTTTGAAAATTCTTGGATGTCAGAGGAAGGTACCCTGTATAACTATCCTTGATATGCTTGTAGATTTTAAATCAATGACAAGTCTATCTATGAATCGAGTGAATAATTCAACACTTCTTATCGAAATGTAATAAATGAAATAAAAGATTATTTTATATTCCAATTGAGAGAAAAAAGTTTTGAAATAATAAATATTTACATAAATTAAGGTCTAAATGACATATTATTATCATCTGTTTGAAAGAAAAAAAGTCTTATCACAAAACAACACTTCTTATCAGTTTATTTAATCGACGAAAGAGTTTTATAAGAATAAGAAAAACCATTTCTTCTTTCGATCAGTTTTTGTATCTTTAAGTTTGCTTTTTATATATATTTATCATATTTTTGTTAGTTTTGAGAACTCTTTCCTCTCATTGCTGTCATTTCCAACTATCCTTTGAAGCAATGGTTCGATTTTTCTCTCGTTTTCGTTCATCCATACTATGATTGATGTTATTTCATAACTAATACTCTAAAGATTTATCACAAAAGTAAAGAGAGTGAGCCTTGAGCTCGAGTCGAGTGTTGTGTCCGATCGTCAATCAATTTAAGCCAATTCAAGGACAGCAAAACCATGATTTCCACGTAATATCTCTTCTCACGCTTAAAGGTATTGAAGTTAGAGCTCAACTTCAAAGTTCAAACTCTCCTCAACTTCATGAGTCCGAAAAGACTGTCTGTTATAGTCCTAACCAGAGCTCATCTCAAGACACTCACTCTATCTCTGTCTGATTCCCAGTGTTTTCTTTCTTTTGTGTATTTCTCGAAAGTAGGCGTTGTTTTGAATTATATTTTTCTATTTAATCGGTAGTCGAGGACTGGGGCTAAGGACGTAACAACGGTTACATCAACGGATGAGCTGAGCCACACTTCACATCCGTTTTTAAAAAGAAAAACCTGTAGTCATGGCTGAGACTATGTGTTAGTCATACCTGTATTACAAGCTTCTGATTATATACTCTAGCATTTGGTCCGCCAATTGATTCACTGCAGGTATAATCTGAGTCATAACTAGCGCTCACGCATTCACAGTACAGGCACTCAATTGCTAACCAAAACCTAACCCAACCAGAAATACTGGCATTGAGTCTCGTCTTGGCTTTAATTAAAAACAACATTAGAAGCGCTTTGATTTGATTTGTGAATATAAGCGCTGAATAATAATCATTAATATCTTCTCAAAACTTGTTTTTAAAACCTCTCAAAACTCACGAGACTTTAATCTTCAAGTTTTACGATAAGAGTTAAGAAATACTTTAAATCCAAGAATATATTTTGAGAGTCACCTAAAAAATGAGCAGAAAGTAAACTAAACCAATATTTCACGTCTGAGTTACGCTTTAATCAAAGTATAATAAATAAAATAAATAAAAATAACGATAATTATTGTGATTATATGCTATTAAAGTAGAAAATTAAGAGCAAACGGCAAAAAATGGTTAACAAAATCTGAATCAAAGGCCAAAAATGAACAAAAGTCGAGACATAAAACCAAATAAAATGAGATGTGATTCTCATATTGAAGGGGAAGACAAAGGAGAGGAACAGTATATTGTAAGGCATATAAAAGAGAGTATTGTTGTATTGGAGTCAAAAGTCTTACTCTTCTTATTATCCCAATAACTATAACTATTATTATTATAAGTTATAACCATTAAAAACGATCGCCAATAAAATTGGGTTCAAAAGCAAAAGCATTTGATTGTAAGCTGTGTTTGGAGAGAAAGCAATTCCTATAAACTACTCCGTGTCTCGATATATATTTCATTGGAACGACATGTTTGGGAGACCTTTCATATATTTATGATATGGTATAGAAGTTTCCAAAAATATGGATTTCTTACAAACAATTGGAATAAAAAGAGAGGAAATAAATAAATTGTGAAAAAATTGCGACAAAAGTATTGATTACTTTTGAGTAATAAAATAAAAGCAAATGAATTAAAATACTGAATGAATAAAAAAGTTAACAAATAATTGAATTATTTAATGAAAAAGTCTTTGAAATCAATAGAGTTTAAACATCTGTTCACTAAAAGCAAACTCAAATTACAATTGAATGGAGAGACTGAACATACAGTGGAGTTATCCAGAGCTTAATCAATAATAGTAATGCATAACTGAGGCACTCCTAATAGCAGTCAGAGTAATGCAAACAGTTTGAGGCGAGACCTAACCTAATCCGAGTGGAAATGTGAGAAAATCTTTGCCGTTGCAATCGGTTGCAATCGGTATTGTCTTTAATCAAAATTAAACTTCTTATCGGAAAGCAATCTATTTGTTTAGTCGTTTGAATCTCTGACTATATTTTGTTGATTCGTTCAAATGATGGCAAATCTTAATGCAATTTATTTTGTTTTCCTATTGAGCGTAACATTAGTTTTCATAGCATTTTGTCGATAGACAAACAGCAAAACTAAATTAGTTGTTCTCTAATAACATTAGTAGAGCTTTATTTTGATTACAATCTCCAACTCAACGTCTCTTAACTCCAATTGCCATACATTTCATAATACTTGACACAAATAGCTTATTATAATAATTATTCACATTATTTACTGATAAAGCAATTAACTATTTCTCAATTTTAGACACTCGAGGAAACAGTAGAGGAAATGTAATACAACGCGATTTGCATTTTTTCTTATGTAAAGTCCTTTTCATTTGAATTCACTACAATTTGGGAGTAATTAAAATGAATAAGAGTTTACTTAATAACACAATAAATAATTCATGAAATTTATTTCACACAAGAATCCCCTCTTCGTGATGACTGACCACCATTTCAGACATGTATTCATCCAATTGATTAGAATTCAAGAGGAGATAAACTTTTAATATGTTTTGACACAAACTAACTATTAATGAGAAATTAAAAGTGAATCAGATCTCAATTTCAGTATTAATTTCACTTTTTTGCTGTTAAATGAGAGATCATATCAATGGAAACCATCTAAACCTCAGAGGTTTTTAATTTATCTTAATTAGTGTTTAGAAATTTATATCTTCTCATAGCGAGAAACTTGATTGACTCAATTTTCTCTTATTTCCTCATAAATGATATAATGCTCTGTTTTGACTGAGAATTTTAATCAAAAACTTAAACATAAGAAGCGAAGCATTCACTCGAAACTCAATGCAATTTCTTCACTAAACACTTGGCATTAATTTCTCCGTCAAAGCGAGTGATAAAAAAATATATTGAAATTATTTATTGATTTCTGGAGAACTGGGTTTTTATTACGCGTTCCTTTTCACACACATTCACAACAACTCAAAAGCTAACAATTTTTTAATTGAAAATATTTTTCTCACAACAGAAACACTTAAGACTTGAGTCCATTAATTAATGGATTGAAAAGATTTAAACTACTTTTTATCCGCCAATCAATGGACAGAAAAGTGGCGAAAATGTTATCGATTGATATAATACCTCAACAATGGTGATTACCAGGGTAATCTGATGGAAATTCATCAAGACAGGCTATTATTTGCCTCAAGACCTCCAATATTTTACTTTAATTTATTCATAGGTTCTGGAAATTTAAAGTTACAAATAAAGTTCACATCGATTTGGAAACTAAGCAAGCGTTTGACCGATACCCCCTTGGCTATATATGGTAAATGGCTTGGTAAATATATGCTAAGTTGTTGTAAGAAGTTAGACAACCCTGACATTAATTTTGATTATACATCAATTATAATTAGTTTGATGTTTGAGGTTATAGTTTTCACGCTTTTGAAATCCGTTTTATGTTCTCAACAATCGTATAAATTATCTCAAAAATTATAACCGTTTTTAAAATACATAAATCGATTAAAATGCCGATAAATTCATATCACAATTCATATCACAACTTATTATCAATGCTTTTGCTCTCAGAGTGAGAACAAGAAAAATATTAAATGTTTTGTATTCATTGGAGTGCTTTTGGATAAAGTGCTGTCAAAGCAAGGCTTTCCCCTAAAATAACAAATGATTTAATCAATTAAAAAACTGGAGTTTAAGTGTTTGAAAGGAATTTCACTCAAAAAAATTGCTTTCTTCAAAACACTCATTCATTAACTGCTATTTCATTCCCTCTTTTGATTAATTAAAACAAATTTCAAAGTGAACTCAATGTCCTATTCTTCACGAGTCCTTTCAAAACTTTAATCACTTTGACTGAAAAATTCAATTTTTCTAAAACTAATTATTTAATTATAAAATTTTTACGTAAAAAAATACAATTTCAACAAATATTTCTGATAATTAATTACATTTAATATCGAAGTTTGTTAATTAGAGCTCATTTGAAACAAAAGTTAATATAAAGTTTCAAATGAGAAACAAATACAATGACTTTGAAATCAATAAAAAAAATATTTTAAAAATTTTAGTCATAATCCCAAAGAGTAATATTTGATAAGAATATTAAACAACTTTTACTTTATTTATCATTTGAAAGACAGCGAAGAAAAGTTTGAATTTTGGTCTTTTAATCAAAACTTTTCCAAATGGTTGAGCTTTGAGAACGTGATTACAATTTTGCCATTTTTGCAATATTTTTATTCCTTATTTTAGAAGTCAATATAAAACGTTATAATCAGTAATTGATTCTCAATTTTGTTTCAATTTATAGATAGTTTGCACACAACTAACAAACTATTAATAACTATTGAATATTGAGATTATGTGAACATTTTGTTGTCTTCAGATCTATTTCATGATATAATTATTATTCTATTGATTTCAATGAACACAATTTGGGTCAATATCTTCGCTCACCTTTTTTTAAACGTAAAAAAGAAGTTTTCAATAAGTTTTTAATGGACTTAAATAGAAAGGAGTTACTCATAGGCTATCACTATTCGTGACTCCTTTCATGTTTTACTACCAGGAGTTTAGCTCATTATTCCCAAATAAATTGGATTTCAATTGGATGTAAAACTTAAATATAGAGCATTTCAGTAAAGTATTATTTAAACAGCGATTTATTGTCATTTAATTTCGAAATAAATTGGATATAAATTAAAAGTTAAAGTTTTTTGCAGTACTTATTATGTATTCAAAGTGTTATTAGAATGAAATGTATTCAAACAATAAAAGTGTATTAAAAGTATTGTAATCAAAGAAATGATAAATTATGGGTTTCGTATCAAATGAAATATTTAATGTTTTATAAACTTTTTATTACTGTCTTCACAATTAGCAACAGCACAGCCCATAATCACAGTGCATATACCTGGTATACATAAGTACTATGAATTGATGTCATATAAACAGAGAATAATAAAATTCTTAGACTTTGAAACTTCAATTTGAAGCCTAAATGTTAGGAAAATTGTTTCGAGTTTTGGGGAATTTTTCAATTATTAGATAATTTTCAGTTTGCACTCAATTATTATTCAAATATTTATGTTTAAGGATATAAAAGTGAGAAAAAGTATGATTTTTAACTAGTCTTTAATATATTTCACTGAAATGACCTTAATTTCAAAGTTCAATTCAGATAATTCACTCTCTAATCAATGGACAGATATCTTATCAGAAATGAAAAATTTTCAAACATCTAATTGTTTGTCGATTAAACTCATAATCATAAACATTATATTATTTTCAATACTTGACTCTAATATCACATAAAAACATATTATTCATACATTTATTGGATTGAAGTGAAGTGAGTGTCACTTAAAATATTAGCATTTGTTTTGATTAGGTTTTGACATCAAAAGTATTGTTAATAATTTAGATTCAATGCCACGAAAGGGGACATCGATTCCAAACTCGTCATTAAATTGGAAACCTTTACGCAAATTTCTGGACCAAACGGACACAAATGTGGTAAAAGAAGTGCGATCCACTTCACTCTTGAGGCGCAAGGTTCAATCAGTTGACATTGGGCAAATATCACATTTAGAGGCTAATTATCAGACCATTTGTTTGGGAAATATTAGTCAAAATCAGTTCAAGACATCAATTTCGTCACAATCTGCTGACTGGATAGGGCTGGAAAATGCTATCCTTGAAGTATTTCAGGGATCGGGTCCAATACTTTTACAGACAGACACTTTAGCCAGTGTTCACTCAAATGTTATTAATTTATTGGACTCTAATATCGGTTCATTTGTTTACGACCGCTATAAGAGTCAAATGTTGAAGAAAGGAATGGCTATTCTAAGAGAGAGAATTAATTCAAGTGATGACTTGATGGAAGACCTGTGCGGGCATTGGAACCATTTCTTCTCCAACGTATTACCTGCTTTGGACTGCATTCTGTTTAGGGTTAAGTCCAAGTGTGGTCTAACCATACGTCAGACAACACTTATTGCTTTCAGAGATGACGTTATTTTTAAATCAAGTTTTGAAGTAAATCTGAATAATTTGGTTCATCAAAAGAAAGCCATTCCTTCCGACATAAGGCATATGCTATTGGTTTTGCAGAGTGTCATAGAGTGCTATCCTCCGAATAAAAACAAGACTCATATCGAAGCGCTGACAGCTTTGGTTATCAGCCCTTATATGGGATACAAAGGCTTATTCTTAGAGTACGACAATGTAGAGCCGGTGGTGTTGTCCCGCGAGCCCTTTATAAACGCGAAACGCAAGTCCATAGATCTAATGTCTCGTTCGGGTTCTCGACCGCTAACAATGCAACCGAAACAATTGGAAACACTCAATGAGTTGTTCGCCTCTGCCATCAGAAAAAAGAGCTGATCCTTCAACTCATCCACACTTTTGTCAATTGAACCAAAAGTTTGATTGAACTGCAGATAGAAATGTTATTTTAGAGATAAGGTGTACTACTTGTCAGTCACAGCACTTATCAGTTTTGCTAGTTTTGAATCTGGGATTCAGCTCTGGATCTGTTGTTTTAGTTTTTTTTTGTATCTCTCGCTGCGAGTCAACACATAAAATGGTTTTTGATCTGATTTTTTCAGAGTTTATGTTTAATTCATACGAAACACAGATATTATATATTTGGAACACTTATTATTAGAAATCAAATTTTGTTTTATTGAAACAACTTTTCTCAGGAAAAGATACGCTCAAAATGTTGTGATAATTATATAATATGTTATATATTGTAATATAAATATAAGTTATAATCAATTAATAATAAAATAAATTGAAAATCAAAAGAAATTTAAATTAAAAAACAATTAGAGAGCCGTTAAGTATCTAAAGAATAAGAGTATAAAAAATTGTTTATTAGATTAATAGCAAAACAATTGGAAGTAACTAAGGATACGGTTATTAATTATTAGTTTAATCAGAATTTTATGATCCAGTACTTCAAAATGGTTTACAACTGATATTTTATCCACTTATCAGCATTTCGTACATAATATTGCATTTCATTGTTTGCTTTGGAATTTGTTCTCCAATTTCCAGGAATTAATTAACTCTTGAATATTTAGAAAACAACAATTTTACATAAGTTTTTTGCTTTCAAGCAATTCTTTCCCTCAATTCCCTCTTTTTATGTTAAGTCTTGGAAATAAAGAAATTAGTTTTCGTTAGACTTTTCATCAGATATTCAAAGTTTGAAGATTAGATTTTTATGTTTTTCTTAAAATTCAAGCCAAAGGCCAAAACCTTTTTCTCAGTGAATAATATTCTTTGATTTCACAATTGAAATATACAAACACTCCTTTCATTAGATGGAAACCGCTTTTTCTCGTGAACCGCATCTCTCATTCTCTCTCTTCCCTCCCATATACTCTCTATTTGGTAAACCATTTCTGGTTTTATATTCAATAATTCAAATCTACTTTACTATACATTACTATACATTGGTTTATAATATAATAATAATAGAGAAATAATAATTACTATTGTTGTCAATCAATGCAAAACCGGAAAATTTAAGTATACATTAGAGTGAATTCAGTTCTCCACGAATTTAATGTTCGGGTTGTTGTTACCATGGTTCACTAGAACAAGCCTTTGGTTAGCAATTTACTCCTTTTTGATTAATTTCTTCTAATGTTAATGAAAGACTTTCAAACTTTTTTAATTATATTTTCGTGTTTTGAAGATTAAAATTTCATTTGGGTTGGCAATAATCTACCATGTTCACTGCTCAAGGCTATGATCTACTTGTAATTCATGGTTGAGTCAATTGTAAAGAAGATTTTCAGCACTAATCTCGTTGTAAAACAGTGTCGCAAAAAATATCAGATCAATAGCACTGACATTAAAAAAGTTGAACTCAAAAGATATACTCTTTGCATACCATTCTGTGCGAAGAGTTTCATTAGGTTTGGCTCAAAATCATTTGCCATAAACTCAAATATGACTTCGGGATAGAAAGTGAGCTTAAAGTTTGTTTATCTCCACTTTTATAAAAAATGATATGACTTTCAAAACACAAGTATTTAATTAAAAGGCAATTATTAGTAAAAACAAAAACTCCTTATAATTAAATTAAAGTCCAATTTATAGCAAACATTAATTTTAATGCTCGGCTTTGAGGCAAAACTCGACAAATGAATTATAAGTTTGGAAATCAAAGATAAATATTTGAAATATGGTATTAATTAGCCCAACATTGATATGTTAATTAAATGAAACTATTTTTTACTTCAATGTATGTAAAGTGAAAATGATTTTAGGTTTGACTTCAATAGTCATAGTTTTGGGTCATTGACTCATTGATCCAAAATAGCTATCGTTTTGGTCGCAATTTTCCCTTTTATTTGATTTTCTACTTTTTTTATATTAATTTCTTTATATAACTATTTCCGAAGACTTGTGGAAACGGACGACAAGAAGAAAATCGATTCGATGGCAACGATTTCCAAAGATTGGTCTCTAAATAGAAATGTAAACTAACTTCGAAACTGACTTCGAGTCGTTTAAAGAGATGTTTGTTTGGCTGAAAAACGAGTCAAACGATTTGAAGGGATGTTCTGTTGAATCACTATTGAAGTGCAGCAGAAGATTGAGTTTCGGATAACGATATTGTGTTTGTGTTTCAGAATTTGTTCTCTGAAAGGGTGTGAAGCAATCAAAATGGGCTCAAACTCTTTGGGGACTCCAACTCTCATATAATAGTCATTATTCATCTGAAAATGTCTTTATTCCTTTTGGTTCTTAGAAAGGAGAAGAAAAAATTCTTATCTCTATTACAAACTTGCAAATGCTTTTACAGATATATCATTCAAATTGAATGAATCGACAATAAAATAGTAGATTTGAATCCAATGCATACACAACAGAGTTGACTCATTTAAGGCGTTTTCTATCGATTTTTGTTCAAAGAATTTTCATTTCAAACATTGAACACAATTTTATTGACAATTCGTAACTCGAATTTCTATTACTTTATTTGACTTCAAATTATACCTTTGAATCCGAGCTTAAGAACTGTTATTTCTAATCGACACTAATCTCTACGAATGTGACTCTTATTTATGCAAAACCCGATCCGAAGGAATCACTGAATCAATCGATTATTTTGTGAATTCCGTCACTTCTGTCAGACTTTTAATGCAATGAACACAGAATTAGACAACAGTATTGTTCACATGTATTGGACGTGTGATTAGCTCTTCAAACCTGAGCCATGGGTGGCCACTACACTATAGTGATATCAAAACTTCATAAACTTTATCATTGATCTAAAGATGAACTGAGAATAAAATTAACATCAATTCCATGGTTTAAAAACGTGAATAAATTTCATGTTTCAATAGATGATTGTTTGCGATATTTTTAACTAAAACACACATTTTTAAGTCAAACCAATAAAAGGTCAAACATATCTTGCAATTTTAGTTTTTTTACTACCCATTCATTGAAATTCATTGGAAAAATTAACATTTCGATAGCAATAATAATATTGTTTACATAAAATGTGCAAAATTTTTGCTGAGTTTAACCCAAATCAGCCCTAAATTTCAATCAAAATTTAAATGTAATTATTGTTTGAAAATTGTTTCTCAATTTAGATAACGATTTGGGTTCCAATCAGTCGATTCCACAAATTGTAATGAATTCCTTTATTATTATTATTATCAAAGTCTGAATACATTAAAATTATATGACTTTCAATGCTTTTCATATCCGAGTTTTGAACACAAAGTGGTTATTGTCTGCGAATATTGCGGTTCAGAGAAATTCGATTAATTCAGTCTTATTTAGGTTTGAGTGAAAATAGCGGTTATTTTCATTACGATTCTTATGAATCCCAACGGCTTTTGTTTTGAAGCCTAAAAGAAAGCGAATCATCTCTTTATATATGGCTTTAGAGCGCTATTCACTCGACTATTAGTTAGGCTCAGAATGTGACTAATTTTGATTAATTTTCCGAAATGCCTATTGTTTGAGATTAAAACTCTTTAAGGAAATTATAATTTTCCTCATTTTTCAGTCAAAAACTTATTGCAAGAGCAAAAAGAACTCTTTCATCGCAACAACTCGAGGCTTGCATTTGAATAATGTCTGTCTCTGTCTTTTGTTTCACTTTCCTTATCGTCATTTATTTTATTATCAAATCTTTTGCGAACAAAAACTCTTGAAAAACATAAATTTGAGCCAATTTTTTCTCAAACAAATATTAATGACTCGTATTTGAGAAGTCAAAAAACAAACTCATTTTCCTTATTCTGTTAGGAAAGACATAAAACAAATTGAAGGCAAATATAAATTGTCGTCGTTTTAGACGAGAAGAGCAAAAGAATAATAATCTCATAAATAGTATCAAAAAAGATGGCAATAAATTTGCAATTGATTACTGAATTTGTCGTATCTCTCATTAATTTTATTGCCAGACATTGTTTTAGTCCGAAAGAGACCTCATATTCATTGTGTTTTGTTGCAGAAGTGGAAGAATATGTGGTCGAAGAGAAATTTAAGACATGAGTCTAAGAAAAAGGGATTTACAATCGTCTAAAATAGATGAAGAAAAGTGATGGTAGCCTAACATCCATACAGGGCTTAAGGCTCGACGAGAATATCTCATAAAACTGGTGGCAATAAATAAAACACGAAACACAAGAGTTGTATAGAGAAGGACGGAGTAGAACACAGAATAGAGCACAGAATAGGCCATAGTTTTTGCAAATTCTCAAATGTTTTTAGTGTAGAAAAAGAAAAGTCCTTTTTATGCAACAAAACATTGCATTAAAAAGTAATGTTTGTGACACAAGTGTGTGCTTTCGATGCGTTTTCTCTCATTTCAAATGTTTTTCAGTTCGGCTATAAACTACCCGAAGGCTCAAAACAAAAGCAATTTATGAAAAAATAGTGTATATTATCATAAGTTTCCGTAAAATAAGAGAACACTCGAAGAAATTTATGCGTTTGTGTGTCACCAGAGGCTAACGGAATAAAACAAAACAATTACCGAATATATTGTAAAATTGAACACATTTTTCAAGTGATGGGTCGGACTCTGTGTTTATCAAATGGTATTACAACACAAGACGACAAGAGATCGTAAACGTTAGGGATAATCAGTGACATTATTACGACTATAACGTATGAACAGTACTGAACAGTAGTGAACAGCACAACCATACATGTGATGAACAATACTGTTGTGAAGAGAACCGCTATTTTCTACTGTAATGATGGCTCATCTCAGGAAATACGTGTTCGACAGACAAATTAGTCAAACAACTGAAAGAAGGAAAGCAAAGACAACGACCAGTGCTGGAGGAATACGAGAAGAATTGCTGAACAACTAATAGAGTGCTGTACAGTACAGCGCAATGGGAACCAACAAAATCATGACTAAACAAATAGAGTAGTTTATGACAAATAGTTTGCCATTCGGTTCACTCAGTAATTCATATATTGAGTCGAAAACAAGAAGAATGACTCGAATTGTGACCGAATTGAGTTCTAAGTCTATTCGTTGGCCAATGGATTGATTGGAGAGAAAAACACATAAATCCGTGAACCGCACGAAGTCTACTGAAATGTGTGTAAGTTTGCAATATTGAAGTGCATGTATTGGCGCCAATCAATCGCTTAATGGACATAAAGATTGGGCACAACTAAAGAGTCGTATAATATAATGAAGTAAAATGTGATGGCATTGCGGTCTATGGCCTGCCCTTCACAGCACCGGAGGAGAACTGCATTAGCGTTTGCACAGAAGACCAAAAGAGCACAGACTGAGGCACACTCTTGGCTTCGGATGAAGAGGAGAAAACATCAGCTACTCTTGGGATATATTTCAGCCTTTTTTGGGATTCCCTTCGGTTTTCTTCTGATTAAAGCACTAAAGAGAGACTCAAATTGAAAGTGTGTTTAGATTTTTATACAATTTTTGCATTTCTCGGTAATAAATCAACTCTTGATATATGAGTTGTTTTGTTACTCTCTTTCTGTTTAATTCATTTGTGAAAAAATATATTAAATTTATTAAGTTTTGAAGTATGAGAGCACTGTTTTCAGGGACTTATGCCCTAATGTAAAGCACCTGAAAATCACATTTATCTATGAATGCAATCCAATCTATGATAACAAAAAGAGATTTTTTCTCATTCAGACAATGGTGTGATTCCCCCAACAGAATAATAATCAGCACAAACTAATTGCTGGGTTTGTTTGTGCCGGTATTACATTAGCTTACAGTGCGCTCACTATTATGAATGGGAGTCGGTTTGCATACATCGAAACGAATATTATTTTTATGTTAATATTTGTGGTCTAAATATAGTTTGTTCTCAACTGTTCTCAACTTATTCTTCAAATTGCCCTCAACTCAAGCCATTGAAAAAATGATGAGTCGTATGAATGGGACTATTGTTAAGCCAACTCTGGTATCAGATAATCAATGCTCTGTGGAATGAATTCTGAGAATAATAATTAATTACATTATTCATAACTAATAGATTCCCTGATGAATAATTCTGGTTATATTCAGCCAACAAAAATCTATATTCAAAAAAGAGTGGTTTGATATTTGAAAACTTATTCCGAGAAGAGTCTCAATATTTTCATGAAATTAATTACTCTTTTAGTGAAACGTCTGTTGTTTTTGTTATTCCACACAATATTGAGATTTAGTTTTGAGTAACACAAGTCTCACATCAATATTCGGTTCTAAGCTTTTGGTATCGATTTTTAGCAATGAATTCAAAGCTTTTGGGATAAAAAAAGGTTTGGATTGTGTGGAAAGTGAGAGCAAATGTATTGCATAAGAGAGTGAATACATTGTCTGTAATCCAAGTATAGAGTATGTGATAGTAAAGTAAAGTTTTGGCGGAGGAACGGCTGCTGTGAAACCAAACACTTAAAATACATCAAATGATAATAAAATAACGTATCATTAGAGGAGTAGTTCTGGGGTTATGTTAGCCATTGAAAAGAGTGAGGTCATTTTGACTATAATTTAATATTTGCCTTAATATAATGCGATTGGAGTTTAGAAAAATACAAGTATTTGTGTATTGATTGACGGAATAACACTTTCAAACATTCAAAATATTGGTGTTATAATAAAAGAGCTGCACATAAATGAAAATTATCATAGCTTTGGGCGAATGCAAAGCACTGAAAATCACGCAATTGTATGCCTTTGTGAGCACAGGGAGCCAAAAGGGAATTGAAATGTGAACGAAGAGAAAATTGCAACTGAAATAAGAAAATAAGACAAGACTGGGATATAAAGAGGAAACACTCGTCTGAAGCGAATCATCGTTTCATTTGGTTTGCATTGAGAGCCGATTCAATATTAAATTAACGATTGCATCAAATACTGTAAATACTGACAATTCTGTGCCAATACTCTTCTTCTCCTAAATGAGTGACTCCTCTGCTGTGCAGTTGTGCCATAACTCTAATCACTAAGGCTTTGAATGAGTAAATATTTTAATAAATCTGGATTTTGCTCTTTTTCTCACTGCAAACAACATATCAAACATTTATAACAAGTCTATACACAGGAATAAAATACTTTTTAAATCAATGCCTTCACTAATAAAATGTAAAATAAAAATAAATTTATTATTATATGTATTATATAACAAACAGCAACTCATAAGATAAGTATGTATTAAGTCATTAGAGGATTGTTTCCGAATGAGTTCCTAAACACACACTAAAGCTATGAAATGCGATTGCATTCCGACTATTATTACATAAGTATTGACAAAATCGTATGCAATGTCTGATCGGTGCAGAAGTGAGGCAACAAAAAACGGGAATCTCTGCATTCGGCAAATGTTTACAATACCAGCCCTACACTTGTGCTGTGTTTGACTTACATTTAGACATCTCTGAGCATTGCGTGAATGAAGAGCTGAGCCAACACTCATACAAAACAATGATCGCAATGAGAGTCGAGACCTCTCTTATGGCAAACTAGTTATACCTCTTATACGGCATTTACTGCTTCACGAGTTTTTGTCTTTTGATTCAATTTAAAGAGGAGAGAGTGGGGCGTACCAGAGGACAGACAGGGCAGCGCTGCGGATGCTGTGAAATCTTATGCCCAGACATACCCCCGAGAATTGGTTGAAGGGCTAACGCATAAACCCAGAATAAAACCCATTATTATTAGCTTTTTAGTGACAGAACCACGACTTCAAATAGAGCTATATTTTCATCTGCAGGACAGACATTGCGAAGGTCTGTCCTCTCGAGTTTTGCCAAATTCATGTCACGATCAGTGCTGGCAATCATCTAATAATTTTGATGCCATGAACTTCATTGAGTGAAACACAAGTGAAACGCATTAGAAGGCTGTGCGCTATAGAATGCAAATGTGTTTCAAAACATAAGACCAGGAGTTGGTGTGAGTGGTGTTAGTGCTCCGAATGCTATTAAATGATACATAAACTGCAAATGTATATAATTGTAATGACAGTACAGTAGGTGTTCTTATTGTTGTTTTTTCGATGTTATGTACAAGAATTGCAATACTTGTAACCCAAAAGTATAGCCATATTTGTGAGAACCTCTGCATCTGTTCTATGAGTAGAAGAGATGCAGAACCAGAAAACCAGAAAACTTTTCTCTCGATTCCAAAGTTAGACGAGTTTTGCTACACTTATAAATAAATGAGGCATTGATTCAAATGTTGTTCTGCTTCACAACCTCTCCATCAAAACATTTGTGACCGCAACTAATAACAAATCAATTTCTAATAAAAATTATTTCTCCATTGCTTTAATCAGTAGTGCTTTCGGTCCCACAAAAGCATTTGAGATAATAATCTTAATTTGAAAATTATTTTCACATATTTTTCTGTCATCTTTTTCTCAAGAGTTTTGTCTCTTAAACTTTTGAACACAAACTTTGATGTCAAGAACCAAATGATAGGAATCTAATGTTTTTGCACTTGAAGTTGAAAATCAAAATATTATCACAATTAGTCTTCACTGGGAATGCATTTATAGAGAAAAACATATAACAAAAAAGATTGCAATTAAATGAATATATTTTATACTTGAGTCACAGCTCTTGTCAGACCTGAACGCATCTCAAGCCATAAGTCAACGAATAAGAAGATAATAAACACATAAAATATTTTTCAGTTGGCTTTTAGTGAGAGTGGAATCAAAAAATAAGAGATTTCTTCATAGATCTAATCGAAAGCTCCAAATTTGAAATGAAAAAAATGAATAATTTATGGGAAAATATAAATTTGAAGAAAAGTATGAAATGTATTTAATCAAAAGTTTTAATAGAGAGAGGAAAGAGTGCCAATTGAATAGGAGCCTAATTCATGTTCAGTGACCAGGAATGACATGTCATAAAACATTAAATAATCGTTTAGTCAAACAAAACGTCTGCAATATTTTCAAACATAATTTTCGAGACTAAACTTCAAATAGTGTTATATTCGCTCAAAATTTTTAATCTTTCCATAATTTTTTGCATAAAAGCTAGCGATTAGAGTGGCTCTTGTTATCTCTTAGCTTTATTATTGAACTGAACTGAACCCACTCCTTTTTGTTGATTAAACTCACAGTCGTTATCAGTGTTGTTGAGTAAAAACTATAACAATTTAATTTAATTTTTTGCCTTCAAAAATATCTCATTAGTTTTCTTCTCTGCCTTTTTTAAAAGGCTTCTAAAATCAATCTTAAGCTAACAGTTATTCTGTGCTCTCTCTCTCTCTCTCTCTCTC
>JAQIWF010000034.1:0-38144 GCA_034694965.1 Ceratozetes gracilis
GCGAGGATTGTGAGTGTAGTCAAGACTATGATTACGGCAATCACTTTGTCTGCGATAGAGATCTGAGGAAACGAAAAGTAGACTACAGTTAAGAGGAGGGAAACGAAGGCAGTGTTCAGAGCAATGGACAGAACTATTATCTGCGGCTCTATTTCTTTGATAATCGAATGGATGTATGACTTAAACGATGGCAGAGCTCTCATCACTCGAATACAGTTATATTGAGTGAGACATACATTGCATTCATCGCTCTTCGAGACAGTTATCCATTCAATGAGACACATGTAGTGAACGTAAGACAACGTTCCCCTACAACCACACGGACTCAACATCTGTTCCCTTTGGCCACTCGAACAACATATGCGACACGTCTTTCGATTCTTCCGCTGTTTTGTCATTACTTTTCAAATGAAGGCAATAATCGATTGATTGGTTCTGAAGACTATTTGTCGGATTCAATGGTTTGACTCGAAATCGAATATAATTTGAGTTCTGATTTGCTTTCAGTCATAGAATGCGCTCAAAGTTTGACTCAATTTCTCTCAAATCAATCAATGATTTCAATAAAAGTTACGGTTTTTTCAATTCATATTCAAAGAGGATGTCCACGACTCTCAATATCCCTCTAAATGGCAGCACTTCCCGAATACTCAATAATATATAATTTGAGGTCAAAATTGTCGCAATTGTTTGGATAAGGATTTCATAACCAATTATAGCATTTTCAGTGAAAAAGCCCTCAATTTAATAAAAATAACTTTTGTTTTGAAGTTCAACTCATTTAATGAATTATTGCCAAAACCTCTACTAAACTGTATATCAAAGTATTATTCAAACTATTTATTCACAAAACATCTGATATTTGAAAATCACTTAATTGTCGTTTAAATAATCGAAGAGTTGTTTCAATCTTCCGAATCGACTCCTTTTGCCGTCAAAGTGGAGATATCTCTTCCCATTACAACTCGAATACGTGAGTCTCAGGTTTTGTGGCAATAGTTTTGATTTGAGATAAGGAAGATTCACGAGATTACACCTCAACATCGATACCCTCAACACCTGATGTGTCAATCGGTTGGCCCGGATTACTGCAGCATCGAGTGTACCCTTTCCTAGATTATGGCAATTGTCTACCACAAGATAATTGATGTTATTGTGCACATTCTTCACCATATTTGCAAAGAAGTCATCTCTAAGTCGTGAGCATTGAGTCAAATTGAGATAGGTCAAACTATCCATTCGCGATAATTCACTGATAAACTCAGATCCAGCGGCCGGAGTGTTCAATATCTCGAGTCTCTCAAGTCTTCGCCAGTTTCTGCAAATTGTGGCTAAATTGTTGTCACTCAGACGTCGCTCTCCATAATCACTGAATTGTATGGAAAGGGATCGCATGTCATAACAGCCATCAATAATAGCCTGCATTAGAGGCATATTTACGCATATGTTTCGACCCAAAGTCAATGACTGCAAGTGTGTGAACGCTCTGATCGGTTCCAGGAAATCAATGGCACTCAACACAAGGTTTTCGTAATCACCAATTTCCAGGACAAGTAATGATTTACCCCGATCACTCAACTTCTGGTAAAGCTCTCGAGCAGTGATGGCATCCATTTTCAAGTGTTGCAACTCTTTGATCTTGTGCTTTTGGGCAAATTCAAGCAAAGTAGCCTTGGTTATATTAGGACAACGTCTAATGTCTAGGCGTTTGAGTACTCGGGGTAGACCTATGAGACACATGCCATCAATCAAAGTTGCGCTCACATCCAGTGTTTCCAAGTATTTCATTCTATTGACTAAACATCTTAACATCTCTTCGTCTAAATCTGTTGAACTCAACAACAAATGGTTCATAAGAGGGAAGTCATGGGACAGTTGTTTCATGACTTTGAGTTTGAAGGCATAGCATTCGGTGAGATCCAAGTGTTTGAGTTGCGGACAATTCTCCTGAAGTTTCTTTACGAACACAATTCGATTGAATTCAAACCTATAGAGTCTTAAACACTTCAAGTTGTTTGTCAGCGAAAGGATTTCATCGATAATCCGATACAACAGAAAGTTTTTGATGACTCGAATCACAGGTTCGGAGTCTATTTGGTGTCGACACCACTCACAGCACACTTCAATCGGCAAATATCTCTTTGAGTTCTTCTCCTCATTACTGAACCACAAATAGATCTGACTTTGAAATGACGAGTAAAGCATTTGTTCCCATTGAGGACAGGACTGTGAGAGTATGACTTTGCCCTGAAATGTGAACTTTTTAAATAAGAGCATCAACTCATCCGCATTCAAATGGTCATCAATGTTGACCCTTCCATAACAAGGCTTTGGTTTTGGCACAGTTATAGGTTTGCCGTCCAATAGTTTCTTAATATTCTTCATTTCTGGGTATTCACTGTGTTTTTGAAGCCCTCTCTTCATAACAGAAGATAAACTACTCTTTGGTTTCTCTTTCTTTTTCTTATACTCTTCCTGTCGAAGTCGTTCTCTAAACTCTTCCTCTTCTTCTTTGTATCGTCTGGCGATATAAAGGTCTTCTCGGATCACTTCATCATCTTCTTCGATGTTTCCGTCGTCCACTTCTACAACTTCTGCCTCTTCTTCGTCAGCCATTTTGTCAAACACTTATAAACTGTTTTCAATAAGACAATGGCTGTGCGCGCATTCAATTCAGTTTGAGATTTGAAGTGATGATTGTGCTCGAGCTCATCGATGAGTCATTCAGTATTCGAATTTCGAAATTCAAACGACTGAAACACTGAACGAATTTCTGCCATTTTTGACATTTTGCCGAATCTTCAAAATGCCGATAATATCTGAAGAGATGAAGAAAGCGGCCAAAAAGGCTGCCGCACACGAGAAGAAGAAGAAGGAAGAAGAAGAGCATCGCCTTCGTGAAGAACAGGCAAAGAAAGAACAGGAAGAACGAGAGGCCAAAGAGAAAGAGGAACAGGAGATGAAACAGAAGAAGTTGGAAAAGAGACAAAAGAGAAGAGAAGTCCACACCAAACACAAGAAGGAGAAACAGGAGCGCGAACTCAGGACTAATATGAGAAAAGAGATGGCACTCATCCGCAAGAGTTTGGGCGCAAAACAGATCAAAGACGAGGGACTAATCGAAAGGCAGGGCCTAAACCTCCTGAGGACTGAGTTGAAGTCTGGACAGTTTAGTAAGATATACAAGGCCAAAGAGGCAGACAATGACAAGATTGTCTGCAAAGTTGTTATCCTCGACAAGACTCCCGCACCCTATCGTCAGAATCTATTGGAAGTGTCGCTTAAGATCCAGCGATACATAGGCGGCGGCGCCACAGATGGGAACAGCACCAAAGGGCAGACTGAAGCCAAGAATAAAGGCATCGTAAAAGTTATTGACATCTTCGCCTCTGACAAAAAGGCCTACATTTTCATGGAAGAGGTCGACCCCAAGTCTATCATTGACTCAAAGTTCAAAAAGGCTGAGACTCCCGACGAAATTGAAGTGAAGAAAGCGGTCAGAGAATTGGCACAAACTGTCCAATATTTGCATTCGATAGGAGTGGCCCACAACAACATCAGGCCTTCACATGTGTTGAGTAAAGACAATCAGCTCAAGCTGTTGGGTCTGGACATGTGTTCGTTCTATTGGGACTCAGATATGGAGACAGTTGTGACCAAAAAGAAGTGGTCGAAGAAGGACTTCGAGAAGAACACTCATTTGCCGCCCGAAGCGTTCAAAGCTGAGACATACGACCCATCATTGGCTGATGTTTGGGGATTGGGTGTAATTATGTGCCAAATGATCGCAAAAGAGGTTCCCTTTAAGATCAAATCAGAACAGCCATTCGACGAACAGTGGAAAGCTTTCGCGCAAACCAAACAGTTTTCAGATGAGGCCAAACAACTGTTGGATCGAATATTCGTTGTCGAAGCCGCCAATCGGCCCAATATTAACGACATTCTCGAAGACACTTATCTGAAGGGCGAAACCACATCCTCTCCGGCAAAGACTCCCACAGACTCTGATAAAAGTCCTTCTCCTGGAGATTCGGCAGATAAGGGCCCCTCAGCTCCGGGTGACTCTTCAGCCCCCACTGGTTCCGATGCCGCCCCCACTGCCAACAATGAGACCAAATCGTAGTCGAGTGCCGATTGGCTTTCATTCGATATTCGATTAATTTATATTCAAATCTTTTAATAGTCGCCGAAAAATACAATAAAATTTCTGAAAATTCTTTTCATAACTTATTCTAATCTGACTTTTATTCAAATCTATTTTAAATATTATATTTAATTATTTGATTGAATCCATTGCCGAATCAGATCCAAACCCATTCCTGTAACACAACTGCAGTCCAAGACATCGACCTTTTGATTCGGTAAAGAGTTTATAAACTCATCAATCATTAGAAGATATCTGATCTCTTGTTTGCTGGAACTGCAACTGATGTCAGATTTGTTTAAAACAATAAGAATTGGTTTTATATGCTTGACGTTGGGGTCGGACACCACTTGAAGTAAACCAATACAGGAATCGCCTATTTTTGACAAATTTGTCGAATCGATTACATAAACGATTGAATGGCTGTCAGAATAATATTGTTCCCAAATATCAGCCATAGAACCGCCTACTTCTTGGACGACCAGTGTTTTAGTGCTGTCTTTAATGTACACAATGTTTGTCCCAACAGTTGTGACCGTCGAAGGGATGTCACAATAGTTTTCAATCACATAATTGGTATTCTGTAGTCTTTTCAATAGAAGTGATTTCCCGGAACCGATGGGACCGACACATAAAATCATTGTTCAAAAGTCTAAAAAGTGTTGCAATAATTGATTTACAAATAATTGATATTCAGATCTGAAAAGGTTTTGTAAATACAATCGATGTTTGCCTTCAAAGCACTTAAATACTCTTTGATGACAGAGAAGAGTATCTTTTCGTCAATTGTTTCCTTATTTGCCGACAAATACTTCAAAAGTGAGGATCTGTTTGGAGCTGACAATAGACAGAGAGAACAGATCTGTTGGACAAACCAATTGTGGTATTTCTTCAACGATTGTTCGTATGCTTTAGAGAAGTAATCGCTCAGATCTTCGCTTCTTTTTTCTTCCTCGAAGTCCAAAAGAAGTTGTGATAAAAATACGAGATTATAATTGAGAGCTCGACTCAACCAAATAAGAGCGTCGGTTCCCAAATGAAAGTCACTGTCGCTTAGGGTTTGGCTCTCAGTTTCCAATATTCCGTTCAAATACTTATACTTCTGTGGATCTGATTCGTATATTTGAGTCAATTTGTTGATATTGCCATTCATATCATGTCTGACGGGAAGGAAGGCTTTGCCCAACAGTTCCACAAATAAGACCACACTTTTAGATGCCTTCAAGAAATCATCCGTTTTTACAGAATTAGACTCAATGTCTGGGAAGTGAACACATTTCTCAAAGAAATTTTTATTGTCTTCATTTGTTTCACTCATTACTAGAATTAAAGTCTGATTTGAATCAAATTGTTTTCAATTGATGACAAGAGTGTGTAAAATGAGTCAATGAGTCAACACTTTCCTCAATCAATTTGAATAAATGAGTCACCTTTCAAACAATATTTATCCTCAGAAATGTTGAAATGATAAAAGTTGAGACAAAATCGTGAATAAACCGGTTATTAATAAACAGTTTTGTATTGAAATCGATAACAAAACTAAAGAATTGATTCATTAAATGCTTGAAATGTAAACAAACTTTTGTTGTCATAACAAACATGTGATTCACTTATGAATCGATGGCTTAATGTTTACATTCACTAAACCATCACTTTTTGGTTGACTTTAACACTTTAATTCAAATATTACTTCAATTAAAGTAAGAAATAACAAGATAATATTCAATTAACTTTAACCTTGCAACTGATTTCATTTTAATTACAAATTGTGACCAAAAGTGGCAAAAGTGAAGATCGAATATCTGTTGTTCACCGGTTTTGCGGCTCTACTGGTCGGGTGGTGGAAACTACAGTCTTATGGTATCATTTCCTATACAAACAATAATATCACCAAATATTGTATCTTTTAAAGTCCCCGACGAACAGAGAACTGATCTCAAAATGATTAATACAATCAAAGATCAATATAAGAAGAAATTTGGCGATTAATCCATGATTTGGGCCATTATTTTGTTGCCATTTCAGGTATTTCTCATATTTTTAGTTAAAATCATCAAAAATAAGCCACTTTTGCGGTCAATGTTTTAATTTTAGACTTTTTTGGAGTAAAAACAACTGAAAGTGTTGTGAAAATACAATTTCGATAAAAATAATTTGTGAAAACAATTATTATAAAACATAACATAAATATATTAAACATTAAAAGCGATGTCTTTTGTGATAAACATTTAAATTAAAACAACTATTAAACCACTAAATGGTCTTAAAATCAGAAAACTCCGATCGAATGCCTTTCAAAAGTGAAATCAAATTATTTAATCCGAAAATATATCCGCCGTCGGGTCCGCTGTTCTCAGTGTTGTGGACATCCATATACTGATGGGTCGAATGCGCGAAATCAATCATTCGGATGTCCACCAGATTTGACTCGAATCGGTCCGCATTTCCCTCATAGAGGATGAGTAGAGAACTGGTGTAAAAGCGGAATGTGTCCAATCGTTTGACCACTTCTAACAACTTCTCTAATTTATGGATCAAAAGAGGAATTAAGTCAGCTTTGGATGGATTATCCATTTGGAGAAATGTTTTGAATGTATTGATTAGTCCTTCAGGGGTTAGGGTTCGGCCGTAATATTTATTGTGACAAATAAAACGATCCAATGATTTATTGTAAACCTTTGGAAAGGAATAAATAGTTAATAATTGAGTTATGAGTTAAGGCATACCTGAACACCAGTTACTCTAAGACCCAATGCACCGGAGGTTGTCTTCGCTACTTTCAATGTATGACTTCTTATTTTGGTCTCACAGGCGGTGTCGTCGTACTGTCGGGTTCCCATCTTTAAGTCCATAATACAGGGGTACCGAAAGGTAGCCGTCAGGTTCTCCAATAATAGAAACTCTGGAAAAATCGTTCAAATATTTTGTCATTTATTCATTGATTTACTTAATAATGAATTACTTCTTCTCTTATGATTATCACTTTCTTTAAGTGAGGAGATAGTCCTAAGAACCCATGGATTGTGTATTTTAGTAGTCGAGTCATTGGCCAGTTTAGGTAACTTAGCCCCCACATTCAATACACTCCCATCTTCGAAGATGTGCTTATTTTCGACATAAGGTAATGAAATGTCGTTATTTTCGATCAGAATATCTCCGTTTGGTTTACATAATTTGATGCGATATTTAGTTTTCTGACTATTTGTATCATTTCTATAACTATTAGGAACCGGTTTCGCAGTGATTGTCAGATATCCGTCAGAATTCTGACTGAACTCCACTTCAATAAGTCCTCGAAATTCTGGTACAAAGGGTTTTAACTGTTGGGGTAATGTCTCGTAGAAAGTAAGCTCTCGAGAGTTGATGGGTTTGCAGACGGTTTCGTTGAACACTAATATAGTACTTCTGCCGCCCACCTGATGGATGAACGGCTCCAAAGTTATCACATTTTCTTCACTCATTTCCTTTTTTGCCATTTAAACGATAAATCGTGTGCTTAAAGTGAAAATCGATAATAAGTAGTGTTTAAGTTGTGTTCAAAACAAATGCATTTACAGATCCATTAAAACAATTTACAAATAAATGTTTGGATTTTCCAATACTTTTCCACGAATTTTGACTTCAATGTCATTTTGATTGAAATTATTTTCCCCTTAACTACCGTTTAAATACATACACATTATTTGATAACTTCCTTCATAAGAATTTTGATTAAGAGATTAGACTTAAATTAAGTAATAAAATCTTTTTTATATAAATCAAAAGTCAATTCAAATCTCTATTTTTATTGATTTTTGTGACCATAGGTTAATACCAGGAGTTTAGTGAAGAATATATTTATTCAATTAATTAGATTCACACATAAATCAATGAATTTTACTTTGCGTCGCAATAGTTATCTATTAACTTTTTCATAAATGGCTATCATTTGGAAGATATTTATTTAACTTTGTATATCAAATACTGATTAAAATTGAATGTCATTTCTTAAAAATAGTCGTATTCTTAATATATCTTAATATGAGATCTATTTCTCTCTTTAGTACAGAATTCCTATTACTTCGGAAAATATAAATTCAAGTAAAGAGAGAAATATCTGAAATCCAAAAATAAATTCTTTGCTCTCAATTCGTAACTATTATTTGATCAGAGAATGAGCATGATCACCTCCAACTTAATCAATGAAATATTAACGGAAATATCAATCCAATGCTTACCTAATGAAAGGTTAGATTTCAGGCAAACATTACGAAAATTATGACTTATTTGAAGACTAATTAAAAGTTGATTAAAATTAACTGAAATGTTTGCAAACTCACGAACAGTGTATTATTAAAGCAATAAATAGAGCCATAATTATAACCTAATTTTGGAGAACTAGTAAAACGAGTGCTAATTATTATTCTCACAAATATTTTAATTTTTCTATAACTTTGTAATCAATACAATCGATGGTTAGTGTCTCACATGTGGACCAAAGGTTAAAAGCCATAAATCAATAAGTGATCACAAATAGTGATATCTATTCGGGTCTGAAGTGGTATAGAAGCGATTAAGTGATAATTGACAGACACTTCTGTGGCTAATATTGAATGCAATGAATAAATCGACACAAATATGAAAGTGTTTTATAAGGCCTTCATATGAAATGCCAAAACAGTTTGACTTTCGTCTAAAGGGTGTTATCAATTGGAGTGGAGGGCTGTGTCAGACTCCTTAGGATGAGCACATCACAGCACAGGCAGTGATGGTGATGCCATCCCAATGTCATCCCACTGAGACTCTCATACCGTGTTTGTCAACTCTGTATAAATGGCCGTTAAAATGATTACTAAAACCACTTTAGATCTCAATTATATCCATAATTATAATATTTTTTAGTTTACTCTTTGTTTTATTTAATTCATATAATTATGTTATCATTAGTTTTAAATGTATTTATTTTTTTCAGACATAAAAATAGCGATTAATTATATTGAATGTATTTATTAATCAATTTTGTCAATAATATAAACAAAATAATCATTTCTTCAGTAATTGTTTGAATATTTGGTTTAAAAGCCATTAAATAACTAATAATTTGATTGAAGTAATCGTCAATAAGTGAGTGTAAAAGTGACCACAAATTATCGGCAATTGAGTGATAGGTCTTGTGTTCAATCAATGGTCAAAGAGAAACCCAACTCTACCCGTACTTATGATGAGGAGGGCTTCAGGAGGAGAGCCGCCTGTCTTTGTGTCAAAGACAAGGAGGAAAAAGAAGTAAAGTCTCGCAAATTAACGATTTCTCATTCATTTGCTTTTGTTTCTAATCTCTTATTTAAATTGTTTTCAATTTAATTGAAAGTCAATTGAATTTAATTACAGATATTACTCGTGACCAGCAGTCGAGCTAATGACCGATGGATTGTTCCTGGTTTGTCACTAATTGCCCATTTGTTCCCCATTTCTCATTTGGTATACCTTTTTCAGGCGGAGGTCTTGAACCTAATGAAGACCCGAGTTCTGCAGCCATCAGAGAAACTATGGAGGAGGCGGGTGTTAAGGGGGTTATCCTCAGATGTCTTGGAACCTTTGAAGTTTGTGTCAGGATAATTAAACTTTGATTTAAACTAAACTAAGCATGCTCTATTTATAGAATCTGGAACGAAAACACAGGACATCTGTTTTCATAATGCAAGTGACCGAAGAACTGGAGGAATGGGAGGATTCTCAGAGTAGGCATAAGTTGTTGTATTGATAATTAATAACTTAATTGACGTTAAGGTCGTCGAAGGAATTGGTTTACAATAGAAGAGGCACTGAAGTTGTTGTCAATCCATAAACCGGTTCAAACCACTTATGTGAAGCTCCTTATTAAGAACGACTCCTTACTGTCGCCGTCGTAGCACTACTTATACCTTATATTTGAAGACATTTTTCAAACTCTAATTCTTATTGTTTTTTACAATTAAGAGATCTATTATTCACTGGAATTCAAAGCATTCTCTACTCGTCTCTGAATTTCAATTGTATTATATTTTACATAATTTTTATCTTTCGATCCATACCTTCGAAACAAATCAATTGAATGCCACAAAAGACATAATAATTAAGAAGTTTAAGACTTGTCGTGGATTTGAAAGCTCTTAATATTATAATTGGATCTTATTTTTGTTGAGAAATACAGCACAACATATACTGTATTACTGAATGTATAAATGAAATAACGTTGTTATCAAACGATTACATTAACTGATAACTGTCTCAAAGTTTTATAATTTCAATGATCTGGTCATATATTAATCGGAAATCCATAAACAGTTCGGAGTCTTTAGATATTTGTTATCATTTTATTTGAACCTTAAGTTTATTCTCGACTTTTATTTTAATATTCAATTAATTATGAGTTTTATTCTCATTTCATTGCTTTTGAGCTCTAAAACTATTTTGAATCGTAAAACAGTCTCACAATTCATTAGAGAGTGAATACCCATATTGTGAACTGGACTGAGAGCTTATATCACTTATCATTAAGTGTTTTATTTGGACTTTAGATTAACTTTAGTTGAGATTTAATAATAATATTTGAATATAACTACAATTTTTAATGAAACCAAGAATTGTTAATAAATTACCTGTTTTTAAGTTAATTATGAAATGCTATAAATGTGTTAAACGATTGTTCGTTAATCAAAGGCTCAACGATTTTCTCACATTTCATATACAAAATTAAATCAATTCTTTCCAAAATTGTATTTTTATTTCCCCTCAAATTATATTCAATTATATCTCTTTGAATCTCTTTTTCATTGAATGGATATTTGGATAATAAACACTTTGGGAAATGTTATCTATTATTAGTCTAACAGTTATTGAATAACTTTAAACTCAAATTGAATTTCAATTTCAATAAACCTGTTTTAAAGGCAATCATAAAAAAGATGTGTTAACTTTAATGATCTTGGCAATAAACATTGCATTCAAATTATTGCTAGAGTTAATTCAATACTAGTCCTAGTAATTATTTAAGTGTAAGAAACAGGCAACGAATCACTTGATCATAATTAATGAGAAATGTTTAACAAGATTATTTGAAGATATTTATTAATTAAACTAATTATATTGCATGAGCTTAATATTTGAGAAGCAAATAGATTGGAGTTATAAATGTTAGAACAAGTTTAGCCAAAATTTAATTAAAACAAACTCAAAGTAAAATTGATTTTCAAAGTATTAATCATTGAAAAGTCATTGCAATTGTTAAATTGGTGGTAAATGCTTGATCAATCTTGCATATTAATTAATGATGTATCATTCGATATCACCTGAGTCATACTTTTGCTATACTCTGCACTCAATTTTTATAATACCATTACTTTTTGCTATAAATGTGGCCCTTATTATGATTCAAAATTTGATAGCTTATAATTAAAGCTTATATTTATTACTTGATTTGAATAAAAGAAAAATTTAATGGAATTTTGATATTAATATTCAAAATATGAGTACTTCTAATCAGATCTATGTTATCAAAATAGTGAGTCATTTGAAGAGCTGATAGAGTGTTGAGTCAACAATTTTGAGTGAAGTCGGCCCCAAAGCGCCCCAAATGCCACTTAACAGCAATACTTTTCTAATCGCGAGTCTGTGCGCCTCTCATCTGATGACTGCAGTCAGAAAATGTCAGAAAAGAGACCAATCGATTGCTATGGCTCTGAACACTCACTATAAACAACAGCTCAGTCTATGGAAAGGCTCCAATGATTAAGCTATAGATATATCGGTTCTTCGCTTATCGATAACAAAATGCAAATAAATATTCTTTGTTTGTATTGATTCGAATCGCAATCCTCAAGATTTCCTCCAAATTAAAATCTGAGGATAAAAATAGATTTTAAATGTGATACTCATGTCATGAAATACTCTGAGACTTAATTATGAGTGAAATTATTTTGTTTAACGATCGGTTTGTTTGACTCTCATAATGAGGACGGTCTGTATAGACTGGTATATACTCCTCATCTGTTTTATTACTCTCTTCAAAGGTTAGTTAATTTGTTTATAAACTACTCATAAATGAGAACTTAATTTAACAAAATGTGATTTGTTTACAGTCGAGAAATGTTTGGGTCATTTGAATGTCGACTTAGAGTCGGAGCCGGAATCCAATCTGTTTTTGGAGGACATCGAAAAAACAGTCGATTCAGAGTCTGTCAGCTTTCAGACTGATATCAAGTAATTGAGAGCTATTTTGAGCCAATCTTTTATTGTCTTTTATTTCAAATATAAAATACAAACACAACGAAAGAATATAAATGAATGAAATGCTAATCAAAATTCTCTGCAGAATTTAAGCATTAGTTGAATCCATTGCAAGATTAATAATTAATGATCGCTCAGATTTTATTAGAGCATAGTTTTTATTTTTCAATTATAAATTAATAATTCATAAAAGAGTATTTGAGTCAAACTTTTCTATTACAACGATTGCATAACTTTATTATTCACCAGAAATTCACGATATTCTCAAAGCCTTATAATAAGAGAAAGAATAATATATTACAATAAATGACAGAATAGTGTAACAAAAATCTACATCTATTTCAATATTAATGCTCGCATTTATCCACATAAGGCTTAAAATAAAGACATCGAGGAATATATGAAAGTCATATTATTTTTGTGATCTTTAATCAAATATTATTCGCCAAAAATTATTAGTTTATTCATTTTGTCAGGTATTTTGCGTTAGTACACCCGTCGAGCTCAGTATCCGTGAGAGCCAACTACGGCCCCCTTACTGTCAGGCAAACTGTCTTTCCCTCCTATTGGACCGACTTATCTCTGAGTCCTATAAAGAATGAGTCATTCAATGGAAATGTTATGAACACGAATTCTCCGCTCAAAGTACCGGCGCTTAATGGAGAGCTTTCCGCACACTTAGTGATGAAGGAGGTCAGTCGCAGTAATCCTGTATTAAGAGTGCTATTCTATGCCGGCCATACCTCTGACTACACGCAAAGGTCAAGAATTGATTTCATCGACAAAACCCTTTGTGCGGCACTTGTCGTCCAATATCATAAGGAGAGGTTATACGGAACATGTAGTCCTAGTAAGAGTAGAGAAGGTGCTTGCTTAGCAGAGGTTACAATACCTGCATCATTTTGGCCTCCATTAGACACAAATGGATTGTCACAAAAGAATCAGAAGTCGACTAATGTTAAGGTTTATTATGCGATAACACACAGCGACCACTGCTCTGAATCTACATTTGTCACCACAACTGATACAAACTCTTTAGATCTCAACTTTTTATCAGAAGTATCTTTAGTTCCTTTTCGCGGCAGTTATGAAGAGGTGACTAATGATAATGTGGTTACAATTCTTATACCTCAGGAACCAATTTACCCAAATTTCAAGATCTATATTCCTGTCAAATTCACATATAACCCGGAATATCCCATCGCAGCGTTCAGTTTAAAATTAAGAGTCAAAAGTGGTATCCGAATACTAGGCGCTCAGTTATCTCTTCCGAATAAGTTATGGCAATTGAGTGTTGAACTCAGCCCTAAGCAAACGACAGCTACGGTCACAGCCTTTTTGCGAGACTTTGATGTACAACAAGACAGTCAATCCATTACTGAAGAGCTTTTAGAAACGGTGTCACAAGAAGTCTACTCATGGCTTATAGAAGTCGATGAAGAGGTAGATATCAATGAAAATGGAAGAATCGTTTGGCAACTCTTATATGTCACCGAAAGTTCAATTAAAGTAAAGCAAGACTTCGACAAAGAATCTGCAAAACTCTCCTCTCGACTAAATATCCAAAAGGATAATGTATTGAATGTGTTGGCCATCACTAAATCACAACAACTTTTAAACACAGCTCTGTTGACCGGTAGACAAGTATCTCAGGCAATGCGTATATATATGGTGAGCTCTGCCGGACGTATCAGTGATATTACACTTCAGTCTTCATGTCATGCGGCGGATGAGTCAATTCTGAAGGTGTCGCCCTCCTGTACCTCTGTCTACTTGGATGGAAGTGAAGTCAGGGGCGATCAAAACGCAACAGTTTTGATCAAATATGGCAGCGCTTCCTATCAAAAGAATTTCGTAGTTTGGAGACCAGAACTTCCGATTGATATTAGGGTTGAAGACAGCAAATTGAGTCAAATTAAGAGTTGGAAGACACAAATCAAACGCAAACATAGTGTATATGACGTGGAAGAGGAGGTATCGGTCGGAGACGATATCCTCAACTCTAAGCATTCGAGCGTTAAAATCGATTCTTTCGATAACCACAACAGTTGTAGACTTCGTTATCAACAGACAAGAGTCGAACTCTACACCAAATTCTTCAGTACTGATCACAACTCAGGCAGAGGGGCATCACTTCTAAATCGAAGGATTTCTATTCGAGTCACACATCTATTGATGCCTTATATTCGAGTTTCCGATCCAAAAGTTGTTGCACTCAGGGCTAACATTGTAGAGGGATTGAGTGTCGGTAGATCTGAAGTACAGGTCATTTCCCCGATCACCGGTCAGCTCATGGGTTCAAAAGAAATTCGCGTCGCTTCCGATAAGGAGACTATCACTCACTTGGATGTGAAGGTTGTGGCCGGACTTGAATTGCAAGTCAAACCATACACACCTCTGAGCAATGTATGGATGGCAAAGACTACTCTGTTAGACAAGTTAACCACTCAATATCAGGAGGGATTGCTTGACATTAAGCTCCACTTCTCAGATGGTTGTGCTATCGATTTGTCTGATGTTTTGTCTTCTGACTACGATCTCTCTGTTGACACTTTCGATGGAGCGGTTGCTTTGGCTCCAAACACAGGGCCTTATCCTCGCGTGATAGCGATAGGACCGGGTAGGGGACAGTTATTGCACCTCTCGTTGGAACTTTCGAGCTCTTGTCAAAGAAAGCGAACCCAACCCCTGGCAATGAAGTACGTGAACGTAAACGTGGACTTCTCCACATCCAGTCTTCAAAACGATGCCTTCAATTATCGCAAAAACGTTGGAATCGTTCCGAACCGCAATAATCAGACGCCGAGCGCTGACATACAGTACTTCACTAAACCAAAAGTCGATTCCAATGAATATGTAGTGATCGGGAAATCGAGTTCACGTAATCCAAGTCTAAATGTGGCGAATCTCGAAGTAGGAATGTATAGCTTTTTTGCCATTTTCACCATCGCTATCGTTATTGTCGGGGTCTTATTTCGAATGTTCAGTCATGTAAAGACACCTCCAGATACCATTACAACTACACGTATTGCTCCAATTGGTTCTAGCAATAGACCAGTTGTGGCTAACGCTAATGAATGGGTCTGGTTGGGAAGGGCAACTCTCGAGAGGAATTCCATCGGATCTAAAAGGCATACAATAGTTGTGCCTCAAAAAGATTTTAACGGAAATTTGTCAGAAAATGCCTCGAATCGGATCAATGGTTAGTTTTTTGCTAATATTTAATAGTTTGTGATATCATTTAATTTAATTTTCAGAGAACCGGTTGAGTAATATTTCAATTCCGAGCTCTGAAATAAGTATAAGAATAACAACAAATCCAAATCCTGTCGAAGATATTGAGACAAAAGATGAAAAGGAAAGTATTCGTTGCCCACAAATAGCGAGCAGAACCACTTCCATACAAAATCATTGCACTGCTTCAACACAACCACCAATACCTGCGAGAAAGACTAAACACCTTAAAAGTAGACACACCGCCAGTTATTCAAAGCCACCGCCGATTCCGCCACATCGTAGTCCCAGGAATCTCAATGAAATCAAAAGGCTATCAGGAGATGGACGCCCACCTCCAGTGCCCCCTCATCGGCATATTGGGCCCACTAAAAGGTGGAGTAATTCCCAATCGATGGCAAATAAGTCTAAGAATTCTGAATGGAGTAAAAGTAATGATAATTTAGATTACAATCAGTTAATGGAGTATTTCGATGGTCTCAAAGAATCCAATGCTTAAGACATGGAATAATCCGTTAATATTTGCCATTTGTTTATATTTCACTCTTAAGTGCAATAATTTTCGTTAATTTCTTTTGATAATTGAATCATAATATGCAGTAATTTCTTAAATATTTAATTCTCATTAATTTCAACTCTTGTGCTGAACTCAAAAAGTTTGCTTCCGATTATAAGTATTATTTAAACAAGGTTATTTGTATTTATCAGGAAGTTGAAAGTAAAGGTGCAAAAATTGTATTTTAATGAAAATATTTACCACGATATATAATTAACGATCGGAATGGGATGACCAGAATTAACCAGTAGTACAGTTAGACTTCCAGATAAGAGCGCACTCAATAAGAGAATCTATCATTAAGAGAGAAATATCTTTTGCACCAATTCTCTTATCTGGATGTCTAAATGTATTTGACAAGGTAAATTAGAGTCATGTTTACAAATATTAGTCTTGATCTAAAAAACAGATTAAGCAAATACAAGTAGCTGTGTATTTAAAAATAATCTAGGTTTACGGAAATGTAATGTTTGATTTACATTTATGTATTTTGGTTATAATTTTGTCACTTTTAAAAAAAAAGAACTCAAAATATTAGATAAAACATTTTGATCGGTCATCCCTCAGGCAATCCATGTTTAGCACAGAGTTATTTCAATGATCTCTTATATTATTTTTACATTTAATGTAAAGCTTTGATAAAATATGAATTTATTTTATACCAAAACTAATCAAAATTAACGTTTCGTTCAAATTCCTGTTTTAAGTATCAATAAATACCAAGAGTGTAAATATCAGTCATCTTCAAAGTGCTCGAAGACTATTTCAGCGGAAGTACACAAAAAATGCTTCAGAACTTTGAGGATTACTGAGGAAATTACCTGTCAATGTTGAATTTCACATGAGAGCTACCATGGTGAAAATTTTCATCGGATAAATCAATGTAATTATATGTATAAAAAGGTCAACAAAAAACTATAGAAACCAATGGTTATGACAAACATTAAACATAACACAAAAATAAAATACTTTAGAAGTAAAAGAAAATTTAATTTTAGTGCAAAAAGTGATTAATTGATTGCAATTGTCTTCAAATTTATCTCTCGATTGTAAATTCAATAGACTTTGAGAATATGTAAAATAAGTTCAAAACAATTTGAGAGATGAAACTAATGACAAGTAATTATAAGTATGGTGTTAAACATGATAGTTATGATAAGTAATCTTTTCAAAGCAAGTTTTCACAGATAATTGGAACACATTTCTAGTGCGAAACAAAACCGCTTTTTAATAAATATTCATATTTAGACTATAATTGTTTGTTGCATAACAAGCAGATCATGTATTCACTCATCTTTTGGTAGATTATAAGAATTTAATATTGAGTTCAATAAAAAATACTAAAAATTGCTGCGAATCGCAATTTTCTATACAGAATATACCTCTGATTTATGGACATAAAGACATAAATAATTAATTTGTAAATGTTATCGATATTTGTATAATAAGGTGTCGACAAACCAATAGCTTGCAATTGAAGTGCTGTAAAGACATATCTCACATAAAATTATGTAAATGTGTTTTGTTTTCAAAATTCAAATAAACTTTTTTTTGTTATGAATGTTATGAATGATTAAAGGAAAAGAAAGGATGACATTAGGAGTGAAATGGGATAACACGACAAAGAATGCGATCAAATGGGTCTTTGATTTGAAGCCTAGAAATAATAGATAAGTTTCACACATTTAGACTAATTTAGACCACATATAGCGTAAGGTTTGTTATAAATAGCAGTCATAATAAAAATGTGTTGAACTACGCTCTGAAGAGGTCTGAGGCTCACGAATAAGATATACTCCGCTAAATAAGTCAGAAAAAGTGAATTATCTATTAATAGACGACACTTTTCTCGCGAGACTTTATGCGCTCTAAACGACGACGAGTTTTATCTACTCTTTGCTGGCTTTAGAGCTGAACGGAAACAAATCAATTCTGAATGAACTGAAAATTACTTAATTTGAGACCTGTTTGTCATATGAATGAACTCTTTTGTTTTAAATGTTGTCAAGCAATTCGTGTCGGGATTTGTTCATTAGTGGACTATGAAGAACACCAGTGCCCTGTCTTTCAGCACTTACCCGGGAAGAAATCAAATCACCAGTAATGAGGAGTTGAGATTATTGAGGACTTATAAGCGCCAGAGTTGGGCCACTTCTAAATTTAATGCATTCCGCAAGAGTTGGATCGGATTTTTCAACTATAAGGTATTCGATTTCTTTATGTCAAACAGCGTGTTCTGTGCTCTTGTGCTGTGCTCTGCTCTTCTTTTCATTACAAGATTAGAATTGACGTCCCATTACTTACTCTAACGATAGTCAATGAATTGACACTTTAAACACTTTTGTATATTTGTGTCGATCAACTTTTTCTCGCATAACTATACCACTGGTATTATACCACACATAATGTTATTCTATCTGTTCTTTGAAAATATCATTCACTCATAAACTCTCGTTAAGTAAACAAATTGTAAATAAGATTTATAAATATAGAGTACAATAAACTATAAGTGCTTTTACGCAAAAACACTCCAATATATGCATTGACTTCAAAGTGAATACAATTTGAAGGAATTCCTCAAATCTTTTCTTCAAGAAAATACTAATTTAATTGAAAGTGAATTTCCTGTTTTTAATTAAAAGGAGTATTTTATCGTCTATTTAATTACTATTTCACTTCCATAAGAAATGAGTAATTCTTTGTCTTTTATTGCGGCAAAAAAATAAAATTCTTGGATTGCAGTGATTTTATTGCAAGAATAAAGTGATGAAATCAAATTGGATTTTGAAAAACAACAAATCGAGAGATATATTTGTGATGTGTTTTGATTTTAATTGCTTTTGTCATATGAGAGCAAAACTATTTGATTGAATGAAATGCAGAAAATGAATTGAAACGAAATAATTAAATCAAAATAATATGTGCTTGGTCTTTCAGTCAAAGGTGAATAACCAGAGCGAATGGCAATACATGGATGGCGACACCTTCTATGAGTTGGTGCTAAGGGGTAGCCATAGTCGGCATCGACTGAGCACTGAAAACAAATTGGGTTTTATGTTGAGGTCAGACATCGATATAGAGTTTTGTTTATTTTTAATTTAAATCATATCTAAAGTATATTTAAATTATCGCTAATTATTGTCCAATAATTGATGAGATGTTTGAAGACATTGACTGACGTAAGTCTCACTCAATTCAATAGCAATACCAGTGCTTATGAGTCCCTCCTTTTAATCACGATATGAATTCCCCACTCATTTGATGACTAATTTTAAAGTATTTATCAATTAATAGACATTTGTGTCAATCAATTGACACTTTTAGTCGACTTTTGTCTCTTGTTTTGTGTTAATGTTTTAATTGGTATTCAAATTATTTTCATTTAATTCATCGCTTTTTTGCTGACAATTAACAGAAAAAATTTTAATTAACTTTTTAGTCATTATTTGAGTTTTATTTATGGTTTGAGACATAATAAGAGTGTTATTGACTTTGAATGTCATTCGAGAAACGATTTGTTTATTTATATTTAACTCTTAATTAGGAAGTGATCGCTATTTCACTTGATTTCAATTGTAAATCAGTTTTGATTGTCTGCCAAAACCCCATTTGTGACACTTTTTTGTCCAAAACTTGGCTTTGGGTTTAATTTTTGGATCCAATGTGTGGTCGAAATCAAAGTCCAAATGTTTTGAGAGATTTTTGGTGCAAATTATTGAATGTTTGAACCGAGAAATAGGAGTCAAAACTAAACTCATTTTTCTGATTTACGATTTGAATGAAATCTTGGTTTTTATTTTCACATTTCAAAGAATATTTATTCGAGTCATAAGTTTTTTGAAAGTTTTATTAACTATTTTTCATATAATATATGTGAATATGAGTTGAGATTATAATTTGAATATCGATTTAATGTTTTTATTGTGAAACCAATTGATTCGGTGATTGATTTGCGACCACTTCTCCCAGTCGTTGATCCGATGTTTTTTGTGATAAACTCTTGATTTTATTGAAATTGTATTGAAATTAGCATTTGTTGGCAATTAATTTATGATTATGTCATACATTCGTCTTATTTAAGTACTCCATAAACAAAAAGTAAAGTTTTGTGACGACAGCTCACAATAGCTATGCTTTTATTACAGTTATCGTGGCTTTTATCACAACTCAATATGAATCCACTCTTTCTATGCTTTTATTTATTTTAATTCTAATTTAATTCTCAATTTTGTAAGTATTTTGGATTCAAATATTCGTGAGAAATGCAATTGAAATGCAAAGCATTCCTTATTAAAGATAGAGAGGGTCTCAAACAATGATTGCTTATTCTGTGCCCAAATCCCAATTCAATGACTTTACGATGAATTCTGATTTAGATATTTGTTGAACTCAGTTATGAACTAACCGTTTGACTGATTCTATAAAAAGCTAAGGACCTGACGATGCAATCAAATGTATATTTTGGCAATAATTGTGTTTTTGCTTTAAATATAGCGAAAGATCTTAAATCATCCGAAAGTCTTGTTTTATTATTTCTGTGATTTATTTGAATTATTAGTTAATAGTTTTAAAGATTAAATGACAGACAAATGAAGATTAAAAGACTTATTAGTTTGAAATCGATGTGAGAATCGCTTCTCAATTGAATTCAAGGCCAGAATCGGTTGCATTTGTCGCTAGAGTTGAGCCAAACCTGCATTTCATAATAAAATCCGAAAGAGTTTTGAGTTTAGTTTAATTTGTTTTGTTGTTGGAGTCAGTGATGTTGATGTGGGTGTTCTCACAACTGGTTTTCCACACATAAAAAGCTAGTTTTGCAGCCTGTGCTGATCTGACTGTTCTGCCCAGTGCTCGGCTCTAATCATATTTGATTTCATTACTCAACTCTACTCTAATCTCTATTCATAAAACTTTTTCGACTCGTTTTCAATACAAATGTATATTTCGTTTGACTTTTTGAAAAACATTTGAAGTTTTTTAACGTGAAAACCGTTTCTTCAGTTGATGTTCGCCTCCGGCTTTCCATTCAATGCTTAATGTGTTCCCAGTTTTGAGTCATTTCATAATTTTTATGATTTATAAGTTGTAATAAATCTTAATTTGGTTCGAGTTTTGTTGTTCCCAAACAATGTGTCAAAATGTGTTTGTCTTCCCTTTACTCCACATTTGTTACACATTTCTCGTTAATCAAAACATTGTGTGTTTTGTCACCAAATTTATATTGATTTGAATGTCTGTCCACTTGTGTTGTCGAAATGCCAAAGTTACCTGTGCTGAATCTAAACTGTTTCACGTGCTCCAGTCAAATGCAGCGCACTTTCAGCTCGATGTATGCCCTGTCCATTGATTCAGGCATTTATTCGAGTGACGAGAGGGCGACCACTAGTTTTTGGTATTTAAAAATGAATGGCAAAAATCCAATCAATCCATTGACAGTCGACCCGAACTACTTCTTCGAAGTCCTGAGGTTAGCACTGCTTCTCTAATTAGCCCAGAATAGCATAACCGATAGGATTGCCGGAAAAGCTACTAATTGCTAATTAGATGTGACTTTTTTTAATCCAAAAGTGTATAGATTTTAATTACTCATCAGATTATTAATTGTTTATCAGTTTTATTATAATTTTTATGAATTTCTCATCAAAATGAGGACATCTCTTAATTAGAGCAAAGAACTGAAGAACTGTTCGCTATTTTTTGTTTTGTTTTCTCCTCTTTAATCTTAAAATTATTACTCATTTAATGTACACTTTCTTTGGGTCATTGAAAGGGAGGAAAACGTTTTTATTGTCCATTACTTAACTTAATTTTGATTAAATCTGAAGTCAATCAGTTTTATGGCTTTTATTCGTGTTTTTAATCAATTATTGAAATTTTGAAATCCAGGCGACAATTGTTTGAAAAATTGTTTGCGTCTAACCTTAAATTGCAAATAATTAGCAGAAATATCTTATCTGAGAATGAATTTCAAATCAATTTGCTATGTCTTGACCTCAAATGTTATGTTTTGAACTCAAAGATTGATACTTTGAAAAAGTGTTTCTTAATTCAAATCACAAATATTTTAATTTCTTAATATCTGTTTTCGAAGAAATTTCTGTTCACTAATCACTTGTGGCTCTCATTTCTCCACTTTTTATCCAATTCTTTAGTTTAGATTTTAATGGGTTTTCGCATAAATTAATTAAAAATGTCTTAATATAGTAACAGATTCTATAAATTATTATATCATTCATGACTTCAAACCTCAAACCATTTGTAGTTGTATTTCAAGATTGTAATGTCGGACCTCTTATATGAGTCAGAGCTAAAATGCGTTCCCCTCTGGCCTTCATTTATAATAGCGGTGGAAAAAGGGTAGCAATCATTCAATAGGTTTACTTTTTTCTCTTCTTTTCGATAGCTATCTATTAATTATATCAAAACAGTTAAGAATCGAGAACTTCATTATTTAAGTCTTATTAATGAAGTTTGAAATGTTTATAACAATTTCCACTTAATCTCTGATTGTCTTTCACTCATTTATTTCTTATCATTAATTTTGTTGAGTTTTTAATTCAATTCTTTGCTGATTTAATTAACTCCAATTCACATCTTATAATCTGATTTGTTGTTTGGGTTTTAATTAAATTTCCGTTTCCTAACAAACAGTCATTTTTCTTCATTTTGTTTATTTGATTATTTGCTTCAAATTTTTCTTCAAATTCCGTCAATTTCTGTCCTCTCAATGATTGCAATATTCAGTTAAATGTAATAAATAAGAAAATACTGTCAGTCATAATGTTTTTGTTGCTCGAAATTAATAAGTTCTAAGTTCCGAATAGTATCTGCAAGTTGTTTATAAGTAGATCCTATTTAATTTTAGTCTTATTCAAATGTTTCAGACTTTTCCAAGGTTTATGGTAATAGACATTTGAGTTATTCATCTTTTCTTCTTCTTTAGAAGACATTTCTAAATAACTATTTTTTCTTAATTTTATTTAATAATTAACTAAAAGTCGTTTAAAGTTATTTCAGTCGATGACAAATTCAATTCTATTTTAAAAGGATTTTACTCCTTTTTTTCAACTATAAACTTTAAATCAAAGACATTGAATTTAATTCATTTATAATTAGAATTCAGTTTAAACTATTAAAAAGTCTGTTAATTGCAATGAAATAAATTTTAATCGTTGACTGATGAAAACAAATGGTTTGTTTTGATTTTTGCAAATTAAACCCTAATTATCGCTAAGAGTGGAGAGACGGTAGATCTGAGACATCCTTCTTTGATACATCAAATGCAAGTCAAACACTAGAGTAGGACTTCCTCTTTAGATAATAAAAATTATTGTTATATTCTATTCCTTTATATCTTATTATAGTTTTATGACAGACACAGACATCAGAGCAGAGATTTAAGACTTTTATCTATTTTAAAGCCGATTGTTTGTTGTCAACAAAAATGCGATTCCTGTCTGACTTCACCACTAATTTATCGATTCGTTAGCTTTTTATAATAGCTTTAAGTTATATTCAAATTACAGTAAATCTTATTATTTTAGTCTCTCCTTCAGAGGTATTACTTTATTGATTCAAAATCCGTTCTAAAAAAATAATGTTAACCTTTATTTCATTATTCAAAGTCTCTCTCAAATGTGATTAATGCCATTTCTCAAGAAACAACAGTTAATTCAATGATAAGACCTCTCTCTCTCTCTCTCTCTCTCTCTCTCTCTCTCTCTCTCTCTCTTCAATAAAAAAATAATTCGATTGAAAAATGGTTTGAATGAATGTTAATAATTGCAAACCAGTTATGAATTTTATTTTTAGTGGTCTAAGAATTTTAATTATGATAAATATATTAACAGATTTTCAATGTTATATCGAATGCAAATCAAAATTAATTATGAAATTATCGGTACTTTTCGTTTTGATTCCCATCCAAATCATGCGTTTATTTTTGTAATATTAGGAGAATTCGTGCGATAATTGTGAATATAATCGATTGAAATACTATTTATTCAAATCTAATTGAATTGTCAGCCTATGAAACACGAATAATAATGAGTTGAATGACCAGGTTCCCACATTCAATTATAACAAGTGCTTTATTTTTATATCACCCGAGTTATGAACTTGAATATTACTCTTTCATTATATTAATTAACACAATATTCACGAAATAGTATTAAAGACACTATAAATCTATTACTAAATATAAATGATTTGGTGGAGAAAAGCCTCAAAATTATTAGTATAACAAACTTTTCATTCAAAACAATCACTTAATTATGATAAGTGTTTAATGAAATACATTTTCAATGCGATGTTCACTCTCTTAATATCTGTGCGTTATTTCACTCGAAGCCATAATAAGGAAATTATTTATCCGTCCGTCAAATGCGTGGGAATTCATGTCGTATTAGATTTTGAAAAATTACTTTCGATGAAACACTTGACTGACTTTTACTCGAAATACAATTGAATGTAATATTGAATTGAAATGAATTATTTTGTGGGATAGGATGCAAAATGGATGCCTCACCACTTCAGACAATATTAATAACAATGACAGTGCGATCGGTCGGACGCCTCTCAAATGCACGTTTGCAGACGACCCGCAGAACCCAATTATGGATAAAATAGAGAAAACCACTTTCAAAGTATACCTAACGAACGCCAATTACAATGTAGTCAAAACGGGTGATGTCACTGATGTCCGGGGGATCATCACTCTGGTCACTAGTCGCCTATCCTCCGATTCCACCAAAAGATTCTATGAGAACTCATATGCCATTCGACTCAGTCCTCTTGCAAATAATGAGGGCCACAAATGGCTCCATACCGACACATCCATGACTGAGGCACTGGAAGAACACCAGTCCCTTTTGGATTCTGACTGGAGGTAATTCTTTCCTTTAATTAACTCATAAAATAAATAGTTTGCTAATAATTAATGAGTCATTAATATTGACTTTTGACTTATTGACTGACTATTTATCTGCAAATAATTTGAATAATAATCGCCTTAAAACGCAATAAAAAAGTAAAATAAACTGAGAGATAGTAAGTAAACCCCAATTCACCCAATTCTTGTTTGGGTGCACTTTTTGATGAACTCTTTACTGAACTCTCTTTTTGTTGATCTGTAAGAAGACGACAATTATTTCATAAGTGAAGTGAAAAATTCATACAATTAGTGACTCTTTGCGAACAGCATTTAAATTAATGCTTTTGAAGATACCTTTGTTTCAATGGATATCCCTTTAATGAGTTCAAGTTTAAGATAGACTTAACTTTAATGCAATTACTTGTGAACCGAATGAACAAGGATTCTTGTCGTGTATTTTGACCCGTTTTGTCATTACAGATATGAATTGCGGATCAGATTTATTCCGTCGTCTATTAATGATATGCTGATCAAAGATAGGGTCACTTTTCACTACTTTTACGATCAGGTCTGACACATATCTCTGTTATTCAAAACTGTTAATTAAAACTGTGATTACATTAAATAACGCTATCTTTTGGTTACATCTGTTGTGTCCACCGGTTATCGTCTTTCAGGTCAAAAACGATTACTTAAAATTGGAGATTCCTATAGACTATGAACTGGCCGTTCAGTTATGCTGTCTGGAGATCCGGCGCTTTTTTAAAGACATAACACAATTCGCTTTAGACAAGAAATCCAATTTCGAGTATCTCGAGAAAGACATAGGACTCCACAAATTCCTGCCCTCATCTGTAATCACATCAGTCAAGGTTTGCATTCATTCAATATTTCATTTTTCGTTAGGAATTCCTCACAAATTCTTTGATTAATTGATTAAAAATGAGTTCAGAAAAAATGTAAATCTGAGGAATGCATGCATTTATCAAACCTTCCTTTGTTTGGTTAACAGCACAAGACATTGCGGAAAGCAATTCAGTCACAATTCAAGAAAGTGTCGCAAATCAGTGAAATCGATTGTATGCTTAAGTTCTTCGATTTGGTTCAACCTTTAGTGAAGTTCAAAGAGGAGGGCTTTATGTGTGCGCTCGGGGTTTGTCTTATTTTTAGATCTCTTATCTCTTAATATCGGATTCTTTATTGTAATTAATCCACTCTTTTATCTCTTTTGTCAGACGGGTTGGACTATTCCCGTCCAGATAGTCATAGGATGTGATTTTGGTATTGGTTATGTCACCGATAGGACAGGACCGGTAAGCTATACCTCAATAAAGCACATAATCGACGAGTTCTTAAAGAAATGTTTGTTTAATATTTCATTGCCATCACTGATGACTGACAGCCCACACAAATGGCACACTTCCAGAGCGTACAAAGCATTCAAGTCATAGCCAATGCCAATGAAGTCAACACTAATTCTTCGCCTAATTCTCCAATAAATCAGTCAAACAAATCGGTCCTTCAATTGAAGATTTCCGGCGCCTCTGAAATGCTGACCATTTCGTGTGCGTCCAACGGTGTGGCCGAAAACATCGCGCATTTGATTGACGGTTACTGTCGTTTAGTAAATAATACGAACCAATCGTTTTGGGTTCGGAAAGGTATTAACTTTTTCTATGTTGTGCCATAAAAAGGACTCTCCCTTTATATGCAAACTAACAGCTGAGTAAACGAATAACTCATAAAAAACTGTTTAATTTCTCCAAAACTTTCGATTTATTCAAACGTTTAATTGATTTAATAATTAACTGAAAAACAAATTGATTTCTTGTATCTCTTCTTTACAAGTCTTTGCCTCTCAATGGAAGTGCAATTGCAATGATTGCCCTAAAGGTGATGTCTGAGCTCTGCTTTGCTTTACAACTCTTTTCTCTTGATTTCCAAACGCTTTTTATTTTGGTTTTTTAATCTCATGATTCGGGAAATAAGTATTAAATAAAATTTTATTTTTGTATTTTAATAATAATAGATATAATGTTTCAAAAAGTAAAACAAATTTCGAAAAAGAAGATAACGACTGAAAATGGGGACAAAGATTACGCAGAAATAGTAGACGACGGCGACTACTCAACCCCTGCCGGAAAAGACTATGAATTGTGTCGATTGAGGCTAACTTTAGATGATATCATCGGTGAGGGACAGTTCGGTGATGTCTATAAGGGTTCCTATCGAACAAAGGACGACCAAATTATAGCCGTAGCGGTAAAGACATGTAAAATAGAAAGTGAGGGCCATATGGGGGACAAGTTCCTTGAAGAGGCCTACATTATGCAGCAGTTCGAGCACCCCCACATCATCAAACTGATAGGGGTCTGTTCAGACTCACCCATTTGGATAGTTATGGAATTGGCCAAACACGGGGAGATGAGAGCTTTCCTACAAAACAATAAGCATAGACTAGATTTGGCAACTCTTGTGCTCTACGCCTACCAATTGAGTACAGCCTTATCTTATTTGGAGAGCAAGAAGTTTGTGCACCGGGACATCGCTGCCCGTAATGTTCTCGTCTCCTCTCATAATTGTGTGAAGTTAGCCGACTTCGGTCTCTCCCGTTGGGTGGAAGACCAGTGCTATTATAAGGCCAGTAAAGGAAAATTACCGGTAATTACTCTCTTCTTGTTTTACAAATCATTGAATCGTTTGACAAATGATTGAAATTATATTTAATCTGAATTAAGATCAAATGGATGGCACCGGAGTCAATAAACTTCCGACGCTTCACCACAGCATCAGATGTCTGGATGTTTGCCGTCTGTTTGTGGGAAATATTAATGTTAGGAACAAAACCATTTCAAGGCGTTAAGAATAACGACGTGATCGGCAAAATTGAAAACGGAGAACGACTTCCACTGCCAATGAACTGTCCCCCAAGACTTTATAGCCTTATGTCTCAGTGTTGGTCTTACGAGCCCTCAAAGAGACCCCTTTTCAAAGACATCAAACAGTTATTATATGAGGTCTACTTAGAAGAGAAAACACAATTAGAACGACGAGACAATAGAAGAGATGTTCACTCAATGTCTTGGAGTTCTTCAAACTCTGACGATCCGCCACCAAAACCGTCGCGACATTTATTGGACACCCAGTTATCAGAACCTAATCCATCAGTAGATGCTTACATTGTCGCCAACAACCCTGAGGTGGGCTTCACTTTATTTATTTATTTGAATTACAAATTAAATCATTGATTAAATTCTAATCTTTTTAACTCAGAATAAATTAGTTTATATTCGTGTGAATTAAAGAATTTTTGTTTCTCTTTGATAATACCCTTCTGTCCCACTCTTCCCCAGAGAGAGACGAATTCTGTTTTCGATATGCAATGGATAAGAGTTTTAACTAATTATACCTTAAATTATTTAAACGCTTTGATTAATGTTATAATATTTTATTTGTTTAATGATTTAATGAGATAATTGACGTTCACTCCATTGGCTCCCAATTATTGTCAAATCTTTTGGTTAATGAGTCCATTGACTCAAACTTATTATTATTCAAACATTTGATAATTTATTTAATTTTGATTAATAATCAGTCAATTAATCAATAAAACAGAGTCAATGATAACCAATCATTTTCTCTGCTTTTTCTTTTCATTTGATTCTATCTTCTAATTGTCTTGGATTTGAATTTGAGAACACATTTATATAAAAGATTTTCCCATCAATTATAGCTTAAGAACTCAATTATGAAATTGTTTTTTCATTACTTGAAACTCAAGTTTTGAATTTCTTTTTGATGTTTTTTGTGATACAATTGTTTTGAGTTTGATTTCTCTCATCATTCAATTGATGGCAACTAATGATCGCTAATATTAACTGATTTTTGTGCCAAAACTGTCAGAACAGACATAGAGTTAATCCGAATATGATTTTGAAATTGATTTTTTTGTCGACAAATGAGTGTATATTTGATTCCGTTTTACAGCGAATGTAATGTTTTGCCTATTTTTAGGTTTTGGCTCAACTGATGACAGAAAACGCTCATCTATTACCTCCTGCCTGGGCCTATAACGCACCCGCCTCCCCATCCAATACATTTGCGGTAATTTTGATTTCCTCTAATGTTTTAACGACAGAAAAATTCTTTAAAAAAATATTTACTTAAAATTCTTAACGCATTTTAACTAAAAGCCTCGTTTGAGAATAGTCTTGATTTAGTAATGGATGAGAATAGCTAGGTCATTCCGATCCACTTGTTATACTCGTTTTTTTGAATCGTAATTAATCAAAACATTTCGGATGAATATTTGAAACGCTTTTAAAAGATTTTAAGCCTAAATATAAATCACTGAACTTTTTCTCATTATTCGTAACTCAGTTTATATTCTTGGAATCAATTTTTGGAATACACTTTGAGTACAACTCTTTCAGAGAAATTGATTGTAACTCTGTTTTTGACCCGTTTTGTGTCACTTGTCATCCAAATGCTATTTCTTGAAAATAAGCCATAAATTCAAACAAATGAAAAGCTCTGAAGAATTTTATTTGGGTTCCAATGACTTCATTTGTGTTTGTTTTTTGATACTCTTATGAAATGATTTCATTCAAATGTAAATTCAAATACAAGGCTTTGAGATCAGAATTTTTCTGCTCTCAAAAGAATTTTGAAATTAATCGAAAAATTAAGTCCAATGTCAGCTCAAAATAGAATTGAGTTCCGTTTTATATTTCTTTTTATCCCTACTCCTATTAAATTACACCATAAATTGGATTTGCTTGATCATATCAACAAGGCTCGTGCCTTAATTTATTTAACTTATTTAAATCCTCACAAAACAGGCTATTTTTGTGACCAATAATTTTATCCTCGATAACTTATTGCTGACAGAATATTTTATTTGTATTTTATCTTCTTTTCGTTTAAAAAATAACATGCTAATCGCATTATTTGAATGATGCTGGCTATTTATAGCATATCAAGAGATTTTAATTTTCTCAGCTTTTTATTAAACCATAACTTTTATGATTCTTAACGAGAGTTGAGTTCATAGACTGCATATGACTCACAAAAGAGGAGCCAATCTTCTCATTGACTTTCAGAGAACTGAATGACTATTTCATTGGTTGATATGATTCCACAAATAATTAGATAATTTAATTTGATTGCATCCGAATCTAATGTCGATGTGGTTTGCAATCAAAATATTTATTTTTGATTGATAAATGAGATTTGAGAAGTAAGCATGGATAATTTAATTACTTGTGTAGGCTTTAAATGCTTTCCAGTAATTTCTTAGACATTTAATTAACTTTTTAATCAAATTAATTGCCGTAATATTGGATTAGTTATCAAATTAATGAAAGTCGAGACTCATTTCCGCCTATAGTGAGAAAAATGTCAATAAAATTGTTTGCAAACGTGAAAACACTTTATTTGCATTTATTTTTAAATATGGGAATAGTTTTTATTAGTGTTTACTTTTGATTGGGTTGTGGTTCCGATTCCATGTGATTTCAATTTCAGGTTCAATCTATTCAATCAATTCCGACAAAACCTGTCAGAAAAGAGAGTTTCAGTTCCACAACCAGTACTTCCACTTCCACTACAACCTCTGCCACAGAAGGACAGGTGATCACCAACTTATGGTCTATTGTCTGCATGACTTTAGCTTTGGTTTTGAGTTATGAATCGGTTTTTATTCATTTAAAGCATTACTTTTGGTTTTCGGACTTTTGTCTTGTCTTTTGTTAATCGTTTTACAAATGATTGCATTTCTGGTCATTAATTGATTTAATTTGAAACCCAATCAGGAATTGGCAGAAAAGGCAGAGTTTGAGAAACAATTACTCGAATTAAAGCTTAAGCAACAAAAAAGAGAGTCAGAGGAAGACTCCAAATGGTTGGCCAACGAGGAAAAGCAATTATTGGCTTCAGTCAAACGAATATCTTTATGTGATTCCGAACAGAATAATAATGAGATGAGAGTTGAGTTGAGACCGCGTTCGCCCATCAATCCAGTGGTCGAATACAGTATGACTTCTTTCACTATTTTCGTTACACAACACCGACTCCTTTATTAACATGTAATCTATAATTATCTGAAAAGGTGTGCCATTAAATCATTCCAAACCCATTGCAAACGGGACCAACACTTCGAGCACTTTAAGTACTTTAAGCAGTGTTTCCATCGGTTCAACAGTTTCGACACCTTTAGAGCCACTGTCGGCCACAGAGTTCGACAGATCTGATGATGTGGTCTATCACTACACTATGAATGTGGTCACTGCTGTCCGTTACCTCTTACAGGGCGTACAGGAAGCCAGAGTCGACCAGTACTTGGAGTTGGTTAAGGTATTGAAGTTCTTCCACTTATTCTTATTTTTGTTGAAAAACAACTTTTTTTATATAAAAAAAACTAATGTATTGTTTGGACGACAGGCGGTCGGCATTGAATTGAGAGGTCTGTTGGCGAGCGTCGACTCTCTTTTCCCTTCACTTCCTCTTTGGTCTCATCGAGAGATTGAAATGACTCACAAAGTGTTGAGCAAAGATATGGCCGGTTTGGTTCAGGCCATGAAACTCGCACAACAGTACAGCCGCACTACTGTCGAGAGTATGTCTTTTGATTAATTCTAATCAATGACTAAATGATTGTCTCAATTATTAGGCGAATACCGAAAAGCAATGTTAGAGTCGGCGCACGTTCTTGTGGTCAACTCTAAGAACCTGATGGATACTATAGATCAGGTTCGACACAGGATTGCGAGCAGTCCTGACTCGATGTCACCCAACCGTTCATTACTAACAAAAGACATTAAAGAGGAAACCGGATTAGACTCGTCATTGAGTGTCGAAATAACTTAAATAACATTGTCTTCAAAACTCATTTTTAAACTCATTTTTGCAAATTTTAGTCATTTTTAAACAAATTCTTCGAAATATTTGTCTTAAATGTTAAATAATTTAATTAATTCTAATTATTGTGTAAAATATGATTAAATACTAACTTTGAAAACAAATGAATTGTAAATATAATTATTAAGAGTTTTAATAAAAGTGAAGAATTAATGAATGCTTTTATTTAAAAGCGTTGATTGTTATGTAATTGGATGAGTGACTCCTCCTCTGCCAGACCTGGAGTTAACTGTTCTGCTGAGAGACCAGTTTTGCCATTATTTACATGAGAAGAGTTGCGGGGAAACAGAGAATCGCTTTTGCATTGCATTCAAAGCATTACTCCTTCACTGCAGACACTCATTGATAGCATTGAGAGACTCATTGAATGTATTCACAGCTTATCTCATATCAGCTGACATTCACTCCAATCCAATGCAAACTAATTTGTTTACAAATCAATTGTTAATTTCATTTCTCAAATAAATTCATATTTTGTGATATTTCGCCACAACTTTGGACCAAAAAACGCCAATTAATTGATAGAGTGTTTTACTGAACGCTATTATTATTAATTGATTGACAATTGATTTACTAAAATGTGTTCAAAAGAGACAATCGTTTGAAATGTGTTTTGCTTTGAGATAACGTTTTAAAGTAATGATTGTATTAATGCTATTATATATAGTATTAAATTAATTATCTGTTAGTAATTAATCTCAAATGAGTGCAGACGAGCGGCTCATCACTTGATTTGTAACATTTGTAGCATTAGTTTTGACCGCAATTTCACTGAATGTCTAAATAATGAGAAGTTTTAGGAAAGTCTTGCGAATCAAATATCTTCTATTTGTTCCCATTTTGTTGATTGCATTGATTTCATTCAATAAACTCAATTCACATCTCACTAACGATAATCCGGTAAATATTTTTCATTTATTTCCATCTATTTATTGATTTATATTTGATTTTCACTAATATTTTGATGAAATGCTCGCAATATTTGGCCGCAATTTGACTGCAATTTGAGCCCTAATTTTGTTTTAATTAAGTGCTTATAAATTGTTTTATTTTATTACTATTTTGTGTTCAATATTTGAGAATAAATTAAAACAAATAACAATTTGAGTTATTTTGCAATTGATTTGCAATTGAATCGATTGAATGAATGATCTGATTATTGATTGTATTTAGTGTTCAGTCGATTTCAATGCAAATCCAAACAAAACACAAATATTTAAAGACTAGAAAACATTGAATTCCAGTTTTATTCCCCTTTTTTCAGAGGAATAAATGAATTTCTGAGTAAATGTTATGTTTTTGTGTTTCAAGTTCTCCTCAAATGACTGGTTATGCGATAAATGAAATCAATTCATGTCTAATGAATGCAAATATTAGACACATATTTGTCTTTTATTAGACAATATTTGCATAAATCGATTGCAAAACAAATCGTTTAAAACATTATTGATTTTTAAAGGGATTTGATTTAAAATGTTTGATATTTGAAGCGAATATTCTGTCAAATGCTGAACAGGTTTTGGTTGTCATCCTTGACATTGTTATTAACTTTTTTTGCAAGAATTGTCTTATATTTCACACGAATATTGAACTCTAGAAATAAATTACATATATTTTGGATGCAATTAGTGAAGAGTTGGCCAAAAGTTTCTTTTTTTCATATCTGCGGCGAACGGTTCCAAACAATTAACTGTCAGTCAAAGAGTGCCGTTAAATATGTCTATCGTTTGGCGCTTCAAAACATTTGTTTCTCAGTTTAATGAACTCAAAACGTTTTTTCAAATATGAATTACAAATGCCTTTACATTACATTATATTTTTAGTCATGAATTTGCACTCAATGTTATGAAATACAGTTATGAAAACTCGTTTCGCACTTTTAATTATCGCATTCAAAGTCAGTACCAGTTTTTATGAGATGTACTCACTTTTGGTGCCCTTAAAGGCATTTAGTATTCAAAGCATTTGCCAAAAAAATGAGTCTTTTTTATAATTTTTAGGAAAATAAAGCGCTTCGACTAAAAGAGGATTATGTGGTGCCACCGGTGGGACTGTCCTCAGCCACACAGTCCTCTGTTGGCATTAATGACCAAAATAAGATTTCGTGGAAATATTTCGATGAGAAGCACTACATATGGAAGGCAACCCTCTCTCCTCTAAGTGATGCCTATTCCAGAAATAAGTTCAATCAGGCGGCCAGCGATAGATTAGCCTCCAATCGAGATATTCCCGACACTCGAAACTATTTATGTTCGTCCAAAGAGTATAGGAAAGAGTATTTACATCCGACCAGTATTATCATAACCTTCCACAATGAGGCCCGTTCCACACTATTGAGGACTATTGTCTCAGTGCTTAATAGAAGTCCCGAACATTTGATTCGCGAAATTATTTTAGTGGACGACTTTAGTGATGATCCGTCCGATGGGGAGGAACTGACCAAAATCCAAAAGGTACGGGTTCTTAGAAATGACCAAAGAGAAGGTTTAGTCAGATCTCGGGTCAAAGGAGCCAATGCAGCCCTGGGTCCTATTCTTACATTTCTGGATAGTCATTGTGAGTGTAACACCGGTTGGTTAGAGCCTCTCCTCGAAAGTGTGGGTCAGGTATGCATTTAAAATGCATTAAAAATAAAGTTACTATAAAATGAAATTTGGTTTAGAATCCAAAGAAAATAGTTTCGCCTGTGATTGATGTAATAAACATGGATAGTTTCCGTTACATCGCCGCCTCCTCTGACTTAAGGGGTGGCTTTGATTGGAATCTAGTTTTCAAGTGGGAGTTCCTTCCTTCAGCTGAAAGAAAGAGACGTTATGACGACCCCATCGCTCCAATTAAGTCGGTTTCCTATTTGATTGATTGACATTTTGATTGTTTTTTGTATCTGTTGTCAGGACCCCAATGATAGCGGGCGGCCTCTTCTCCGTCAATAAGACCACATTCGATACGTTAGGCAAATATGATATGAAAATGGATATATGGGTTGGTTTTGACACAACTCTTGTTTTATATTTCAGTAATTAATTGTTTTTATAATTTGACTGAAAGGGCGGCGAAAACTTAGAGATATCTTTTCGAGTTTGGCTCTGCGGTGGAGAACTAGAAATCATTCCGTGCAGTCGTGTCGGACATGTCTTTAGAAAACAGTATGATTTGGAAAATGTTTGATTAGATTATTAATGTTTGCAATGATAGGCATCCCTATGTCTTTCCCGGAGGCAGTGGTAATGTGTTCGCCCGAAACACAAGGTTTGAGCGATTATTCACTTATTTATTATACAAATTATGTGAACCATTAGGAGAGCAGCAGAGGTATGGATGGGTGACTACAAGAAGTATTACTACGAATCATATCCGGCCGCCAAATATATTTCTTTTGGAGACATATCGGAAAGGGTTGCCCTCAAAGAACACCTTCAATGCAAACCATTCAAATGGTTTTTATCGAATGTCTATCCAGAACTGGTTGTCCCCAAACAGCCCATACAAAACGGGGTGTTCTTCCAAAATGAATACTGTTTGGACACATTGGGTCGGGATGTGGGCGGGCGTATTGGCTTATATAGATGTCACGGAAATGGAGCCAACCAGGACTGGGTCTTCACTAATGAAGGACTTATTAAACACGAAAATCTATGCGTTAGTATAACTGACGGCAAACCTCATCGCGCAGTATATCTGGTCGAGTGTGGAACCGGTGACACACAAGTAATCAATTTATTAATACAATCATTGAATTCAGACTAAAACTCAATTTCCTAGAAATGGAGTCAAGCGTTCGGTAAACACATCCAACACTTGACTCTTAATCTATGTCTGGACTCAAAGCATTCGTCTTCGATGGGTATAACTGTAGAGCACTGCGACTCCAGTTCTAAGACCCAGATGTGGGACTTTAAGCTATCTTAGGGACAGATTTCATTTAGTCATCAGTCGAGCAATACATCCATTCATCAAATAATTTATATTTTAGTCATTTTATAATTTATTGAAAGGATTTATAGAAATATTGAAATTTTATTCGAATTTTTGTTATACTCTTAAAATGATTTATTGATTAATATGTCTTCGATTTTATTGAATTGAATTTAAAAAGAAATCCAAAGAATTATCTAAAAGTGCCTTCAATTGGAGCACAAAATGAATCGAATTGAGATTAAAAACATTTTTGAACTTCAATTGATTTGATATTTTATTTGCATTTCTACTAAATATTCTATAAATGTTTATAACTTAGTCATCCAAATATTTTCGGGTATATTCTCTTTGAGTTGATTGAATTTCTCGATATCTGTCTTCAAATAGAGCCGGAATATCTCTCTAGGCTTAGTAGCACAAAGCTCTTGCACCTTTTCAACTATATATTTGTGATCAATTGAATGGTCGAATAAAACAATTTCATTCAATTGAGAAAACCGTTTCAATGATCTGATTCTGAGGTTTACATCTGTTAAGTATATTGTCTTCAAAGACATACACCTTTCCATTACTTCGAAACAATCATAACTGCATTCCAGACAAATGGGTGTCCACTCAATACAATCACAACTGAATTCAATATTCGTTAGAGTCAGTGAATCAACTCTTGGAAAACACTTAAGGAGTGATTGAAAATCCTTTCTTTGAATCTTTCTGTTGACTATCTTTAATGTGTCCACAATTTTGAGAGTATGAGTTCTGTAGAGTTCCGGTTCGATGATCAGCCATTCTCTCTCTTCCCATTCAATTGTCAAAAAAGTTAATTTTCTTTGAGTCACAAGAAAATCAAAGATTTTTCTCATCGGTATTTCAGTGATTTTAACATTAAGGCCGTTGAGGACAGACTTCTTTATTATCAAATCAAAAACTTCTTCATCTATTGTAAAGTTAGAGCCGTAGAGAACGAACCTATACTTCATTCTTTCAATCAATTCTTTGATTGGGTCCATGTAATCGAGTGTTCCCGGGGGCCACAGTTCTCGGAATTGCATATCAAAGATCCTGATGGTGTTGGGAACCATACAGATAGCACTGCCACAGCTGTAATACGTGTCTACTATTAATTCTTCGACTGCTTGAAGTCTTTCCAAGAGTGCAATCAATTTCAAAATGGCGTAATTGTCATCTTTTGAAAAGCAAAGATTCAAAATTTTGATTCTTCTTTTCTCAAAAGTATCTCCAATTGTCTGCAGTTTTGTAATTTCCAGTTTGAGTAGTAGTGGACCGAAATATAAGGCTTCCATTCGTCCCGTTATTTTGGCCAATGCTTTGATAAACTCATCACTGATTTGATGATTGATTGCCAATACTTTGAGTCTTCGACATCGTTTGCAGATAGACTTGTAGTAAGCGATTGTCTCTTTTGTGTTCAACTGTTTACTGTCCACAAAGATATTGAAATTCTTGATTCTTTCGTTCGTGAGATTCATGTAATGTTCATATCTCCAGACCTTTGAACGAAAGGTTTCTCTTTTTGAAGAGATAATAAGCATTTTCTTTCGTTTGAAGATTTCTTTAACACAATAATTGAATTGTTCGCTAATATTCTTCAATTGAGTCAACTGTTCCAACGGTAAGTGTTTGAGAGTCTGAATCAATACGTCTTCGTTCAGAACTCGTATACTGTTATGAAAATCGGCGAAAATCCATCTCTTGAGACGTTCCCACATATTTCTCACAGTTTTATGGTTCACTTTTCAGTGACATTAATCATTAGACTATCGGGAAAAAAGGGATAAACGGTTTTCATAAACACGTGTCCGGAGCTAACAATTAAAAATTTGACGCGCGTTCATCCGAACGATTTAGAACTCAACTGCAGTTAAAAGGTTTTGTTTGTAAAATGTTTTCAATCGGTTTATAATATTGTCAATTAGTTAACGATTAAGACATGCCTTTAATTAAAAACAATTCGATAAAACTCAAAGAGTTTGTGAGACGTTTTGAACCAGTATTCAGTTTAAGTGATAATTCTGATGAAAAATCGATTCTTTTTTGCAATTATTGTAAAAAAAAGTGTAGAGATATGTACAGGGTGGACCGAAAAGAAACAAGTCTCTATTGTAGGGTTTGTGCCTCCGAAGGTACAAATCTCAAATGTAAAAGTACATTATGTGTGTCATTTGAGCATGCCAAACGATAGTACTCTTCAAGACAAATTCATCGGTCTAATTTACAAATCTCTGAGACGTGTAGTT